>CM070007.1:16286378-16523878 GCA_036247105.1 Cirrhinus mrigala | reverse complement strand
ATCCTAATGAGCATGTCAATATAATTGAACACTAAGGAAATGATTCCCCTGAGACAGCAAGAGATGCTTTTGAGGTGAAAGTGATTATAGAGCAGCTAACTACCGTAAATATCCTCTTTCTTTGTTTACTGAGGCATTGAAAAAAAAGTCTTCAGAAACACAGAAGTTTCCTGAATGAAACGCATTGATGGGATGGAGATATAACCCGATGAACCGTTCTATTGATTTATTAGCTTGCACGCTAGTGCAGGTACAACAAGTCAATAACTTCAAATCTAAAACACTTGAGTAAGTGAAATTAGTGGTACTATCCCAGGTCCAATAAGACTGAATATTGTTTGTTTCATTAGAACGAGACAACCGGGTGCTCTAATCGGACCTGACGTGAATGTATTGCAGTAAGAATGCATGGAAAGCGAGCCAAGATTTAAAAAAAAAAAAAGTCTGGCAATACTTTTTTCCAGTGACAGAACAACCATAAGTCAAAATGAGACTTGCCAATATGAGATGACATAAACAGTGGCCAACATTTGGGACTGTGGACGTAGATAGATTAATTAATTTAATTATTTTGTTAAACAATAAATAAAAAAAAAAAATCACTCTTAGTTTATATTTTACAATTATTTCTTAGGTTTTATTAATTAAATGAATTATTTTGTTAAACAATAAATAAATAATCACTCTTTTAGTTTATATTTTACAATTATTTCATCATTTCTTATTAATTATTTTTTTTGTTAAACAATAAATAAATAATCGTCCTTTTAATTTATATTTTTAAACTATCTGTTTTTATCATTTAAATTAATTATTTTGCTAACCATAAATAAATAAATAAATAATAACTCATCATTTTATGTCATATTTTAGTTATTTCTCAGTTTTTTAATTAAATTAATTATTTCATTAACAATAAATACATAAATAAATAATCACTCTGAGTTTATATTTTATTTTTTCTTAATTTTTATTAATTAAAATAATTATTTTACTGAACAATAAATAAATAAATAATCACTATTGTAGTTTATATTTTTTAATTATTTTTGTTTTTTATTAATTTAATTAATTATTTTCTTAAACAAACAAACAAATAAATAAATATTCCTCCTTATAGTTTATATTTTTACAATTATTTCTCTGTTTTTATTAATACATTTTTTTAAACAGTAAATATATAAATAATCACAGTTTGTTTAAAAATTATTTCTCCATTTCTTATTAATTAATTTTTTGTTAAACAATAAATAAATAAATGATCACTCTTTTAGTTAATATTTTTAAACTATTTATCTTTTTTATTAATTAAATTATTTTGCTAAACATTAAATAATCACTTTTTAAGTCATATTTTAAAGTTATTTCTCTTTTTTTTTTTAAGTTCAGTTAATTTTTTTGTTAAACAATAAATACATAAATAAATAATCACTCTTAGTTCATATTTTTATATTTTTTTCTCCATTTTTATTAATTAAAATAATTATTTTGCTGAACAATCAATCAATTATCACTATTGTATTTTATATTTTTAAATTATGTTTCTGTTTTTAAATTATTTTGTTAAGCAATAAACAACAAATAATTACTCTTTTAATTTATTCATTCATTCATTCTTGTGCAGTGTGAAAGTTCTGAAGGCCATATCAGAAGTCTATGGCCAATTTGTTTTCTGAAAACAAAAGAAAAATATGCACTTGGATATTTCTCTTTTATTTTTTTTTTTCTTACTATTATTATTCATGTTTGCTTTTATGTTGATTTTAAATTAATTTTCAGTGAAGTGATATCCATTTTACATTGCTAACTTCAATTTTGTAGCCAGCTTTGAACCGTTTTCCCTGTCTTCTCTATCTTTTGGTCTGTTTTTGTTGTTGAAAATGCTAAAACTGCTCTCAGATTTCTAAACACCACCACCATTTGCTTGCATTTGATGGTTTTGAAGTGTTTTACTTTGTTCAGTCAAAAGTGCACTGAATAGCACATGTCTACTGCAGGCACAAAAGTCTTGCATTAAGATGTCATGTGTCCTTTTGCTTTTTGTCTCTCCCCCACTTTTGCTGCCGGTAGGCCTTTTGAGATTTCTCCCGTGGCGTCTGTCTTAACTGCAACTTTCCAGCCCTTCAAAAAGTCAAACAGCTGAACACATTTAGCCGATAATTGTACAAAGAGATCAATGGGATGGACGGAGGGAAGATAGCATCGAGCATGGATCTATGAGCACTGTTGATCCAGCGCTGATGGATGTCAGAGAGGAGATTTTTGAGCTGAGCCTCCAGTGAGGGGAGATGCTCAGGGGGACAGGAGGAGCAGACAGAAAGCCTCCAGCGCCGATCAGCGATTCCCCCTGTCAGGTCCTCCTCAGAGCTCATGTCTGCCCGCACTGCTACATCAAAGTGACAGACGGAACCTTCACCATCTTCTCGTCTGATTCTAATCTGGCTTTAAATTAACGTTTGTGTAACTAGACGAGCCTAAAATGTCAATGTCATGCTTCTCACATAGAGCACAACTATAAGCCAGGTCTATGACAGTAAATATAACGAATTGAGCTTTTATGTATCTAGCCTAAACTCCTATAGGCACAGAGAAATTAGATTATATTTTCTAATTATATTTCACTCTTTCTGACTTGTTATCCACAAAGCATGTGTAACATTCTATACTGTTGGTACATTCACTACCAGGCAAAAGTTGGAACAACAACCATCTTTAATGTTTTTGAAAGAAGTCTTATATGCTTAAGGCTATATATATATATATATATATATATATATATATATATATATATAATTTTAACAATTTCAAATGTAATTTATTACTGTGATGGCAATGCTCAATTTTCATGAGTCATTACTCCAGTCTTTAGTGCCATATGACCTTTCAGAAATGGGAATATATTACAACTGATAATAAACTGATTATTTTGATATTAAATTGAAATTGCATTACAGTTGAAATTATTAATATTATTATTGTATTTTTGATCAAATAAATGCAGTCTTGATGAGCATAAGAGACTTTTGACCAATAGTGTTAATGTATTCATTTTCAAAAACTGTATTCATATTTGCCCCACAAAAATGTTAAGGGTGAAGTTTAATTTTTAAAATACTTGGATGATTTATATTTTTAATTCAAATTTAAATCGAAATTTAAAAATGTGATTATAAAGTGTGAAAAAAATGAAATAAATACAAAGACAAAAAGTATCAATCCACAATCCAATTAGAAGGATATACTAAGACATATTCAGAATATTTGTTCAGAATATACATTACCAGTCAAAAGTTTTTGAATAAAGAAGTCTCTTCTGCTCACCAAGTCTGCATTCATTTGATCCAAAGTACAGCCGAAACAATTTTACTATTTGAAATAACTGTTTTTTTTTTTATTTGAATATATTTTAAAATGCAATTTATTCTTGTGATTTCAAAGCTGAATTTTTAGCATCATTACTTCAGTCACATGAACCTTCAGAAACCATTCTAATATTCTGATTCGCTGCTCAAAAAATATTTCTTATTGTTATTATTATGTTGAATACAGCTGAATTTTTTCACGTTTCAGAAGTTAAGAAGAACAGCATTAGAAATCTTTTGTAACATTATAAATGTCTTTGTCATCACTTTTGATCAATTTAAAGCATTCTTGCTAAATAGAAGTATTAATTATAAAAACATTTAAAATCTTTGACTGGTAGTGTATACTATATACTAGCAGTGAATGATTTTTCTTTTGCTCTTTGCTTTCCATCAGTGACAAACTGCAGGATGTTTCACTTTAAAAGCATCACTGTCTTTTTAAAACCTGATGTGACTATTTACAAGGTCACTCACCAAAACTGTGCATTAAAGCGCTACTGGCATGCTGTCTAAAGCGGTTCAGAATATGCGTACAGCAGCAAGCACAGGGACTTTCAAACTATACTGCATTTCATGCATTTCATCTTCATCCAGTGTCTGTGCTGTTTCTAAAGTTAGTTTTCACCTAAAGTTATGAACGATAAAACTGTCTGTATACTCATTTAAACTAGAGTTTTGGATATCTCATAACCCCCTCATGCAAGCACTTGTCAGCGCTGCTGTCTTTTGATGTTGCGCTCTCTGGAAGATTGTTGTTGTTGCGTGTCTTCTTTCAACAACCCGGACCACCAAGTGTTGCCACCTTGTGGACAAACTAATTAGTGCATAAACAATTCAAGGCGTATGTGCAACTTTCGGATACTCTTCTCTCGGGCCAGACGAAGATGATAGGTGGGCCAGATTGGGCCCGCGGGCCACCAGTTGAATTACCCTGGTATATAGTAATAGCAATAGCAATAGGTTGTTGTATTTGGGCTCCCCAACAGCACTCGAAAAACTCGAAGACCCCAAACAGGTGAACTAATTCCAGTACAGAACCTAATAGGATGTTGCGCGTTGCGCATTGCGCATCACTCCCCGAGATGACTCGTTCTTCCCGGGTCACATTAAAGATCCGTTCAAAATGAACTAATTGTTCAAGAACGACCTATCACTAATTCGTAGCATCGTGGACGCGCATCCCAGAGCCTGTGCTACATGAGCTTTTGTGCTTAAAAAGTATACAAATTTTTAATTTTCAAAAAAAATGACAGATTGTTTCGCTAGATAAGACCCTTAGAGCCCTTTGAAGCTGCATTTAAACTGCATTTTGGAAGTTCAAAATCAGGGCAACAATGAAGTCCATTATATGGAGAAAAATCCTGAAATGCTTTCCTCAAAAACCAAAATTTCTTTGCGACTGAAGACAGAAAGACATGAACGTCTTGGATGACAAGGGGGTGAGTAAATTATTTGTAAATTGTTGTTCTGGAAGTGGACTTCTCCATAGTAAAACTATGGTTGTGAATTAAAACAGATTGTAATCAATCCGCCAAAAACCGTGGTTCATTTTAATAAGAAAAATATGACTCATGATAAAGCAATAACATGTTCAGAATAAGAATTTTTCTGTAAAGATATTGTCATGATGCAATTATTATTGTACTATTTTTGACATTTAGGCAATTTAGAAAATATAGTTTTACTAAATCTATTGTATTTAAGTAATTTTACGATAAAACAACACATGGTCATAATGTGATACTTTAAATTGAACTAAAATAAAGTTATGCTATTGCAAACAGAATACAATGAGGTGGTTGTTTTGCAAGAAGGTGGAGACAGTTCTGTTCATAACAGTAGATGGCTGATGGGAAAAGGGACAGGTACAAGAAAATTAGTGGAAAAAAGTAAACACACACAAAGTGAGATCCAGAGAGATATCATGAAAAATAAAGAGACTGAAAAGGAAAATGGAAGTGAAGGTGCAGTTCAAGAGAGAACCTTTAATTATTTTGTTTAATTATCAGGTTTTATTAGGTTTTAATTTACCTTTTTTTTAAATGTGATGGCCATACAAAAATAGGTGTTTTCAGAATTTGTTGTGGGTGTAAGGAATGGCCTGGATGAGTGTGAGATTTCACTGGCCTGAAATTTTGTCCCAGTCCTGCCCTGTTCTACATGGTGGTATAGCCTTGATGCATTCATTAGCTAACAAAATTTTAAATGTAAATTATTTTGTATTAATGTGTCAATATGACTTGAGGTCCAGTTACCAGTGTGACCCTAAAACAGGCAGTACTAATGGGTACTTTTTACTTAAGTACATGTCAGAGCTCATACTTTACTTCAACTTGAGTAAAAAAGTGTAGTCAGTACTTCTACTTTTGCCAGAGTATTTTTAAACATGAGTATCTGTACTTCTACTTAAGTGAAGGATGTGTGTACTTTTGCCATCTCTGTGTATTGCTGCCTTAGACCCTTCCTATATTTGTCTCTTAATCACAAGGAACTATAAATGATGTGACCTTTTTTATATGTATATGGTAATATGACAAAAAAGTTAGCTGGATCTCTGGAGTGCCTCTTGTGTACAACAATGGTAGCTAATGGACTAATGGACGGTTATCCTACAGCCCAGATCTTTAACCACTAGGCTCCACAATCCCATACATTATATGTGAAGAGCAGCGGAGAAGATATTTTCATGCCTGGCCTTGTATAACACGGCAGAACATCAGCAGACCGTGCAACCTGATCAAAATTGCGAGTGACTTTCCCTCCCCAAAGAGTGGCTGAACGGCAACGAAAATGATCAATTTAAAAAGCGTGCACCACTCGGTATTACTCCAAAATCCGACAGCCTCCACATCTATCTTCACCGGGGTGCGTGAGCACTGTGGTGCAGCGGCGGAGGAAAGAGGCCAGCGCATCCCGCTTTTAGATTGCAGACTTGATTACCTATTGATTTTCTGCAGCGTCTCCATTATGAGTATATCTGTAACAAATGCATAGAGCTCATTTTTTAGCTTATGGCACTTACTGAGCTCCCATCTTATCTAAAAGCCCGCTGCTTATTCAGTGGAGTTAGACACTGGCACACTGATATGTTTACATGAATGATTAGTCTTTTTCAGCAGGCTGAAGTTTTTTGCTCTTAATTGCCACTAATGACAATTCCATAGCCTCGAGGAATAAATAAGCATTATCAAAAAGCGTTCAGTGAGGTTTTTCATTAATCAGTTGTCATGTTATCATTATGCATACGTCCGTTACCAGCATTTGCATTGACGCCCATCCAGTTTCAAATGCTTTAGATGTAGATGTGTATACGTTTATGTGAACGGTAAATACATGTGCTGACCTCTCAAGATCCCTGTTTTAATCTTCCGTGCCTTAAAGTGAACGATAACAGGCAGCCTGGAAACTCTGAATTAGATCATAGCAATGAGGCGACAGAGCCATCGCTCCCCGCCTTTGGACTGATGCATGTTGCCATGGCAACCCTTCAGTTCCATACCCTTCAAAACAATTAGAATTCAGCACCGTTGCCACTGCCAGTGCTCACCGCATCACACTCCAGTGCAGGGTTGTGGATGGATTGTGCAAATTGCATACGGTTGCATCTCTTTCTCTCTTCCTCAGTATAGAAACAAAAGCTTATCAGAAATAGAAGCAAGTCTATAGAGGCTGTAAACAGGGAGGCGGCACGTAACTAGATCAGGAGACCTGACTAATCGTTGTTTCTCAGCTGTATAATGGTGTATTGGCTGTACCAGTTTGCCTATGTATTCATTGGCTGCTTTTGGTGCCCTTTTGCGCAGTCTCATTTACTTTAATGAGAACACTGCTGTCTGCATAGTCACATTTTCTGACTTGATTTTGGACAAATCGATGCTTTGAGCGTGTTCTTGAAGCTTTCTTTGCAAAAAAGACAGTGTTTAAATGGATTACTTCTCTAATTACTTGGAAAGGGACAAATGATTCTTTTAGAGACAGATTAGGTGTTATATTACACTTGTCTGTTTGTGCTTAACATTAAACACTAATTAACATTTGTTTTGGCACTGTAAGGGATATTTTGATTCATAATTGGTTCGTGCACATATATCTAACACTATAATTTGTGTGACCAACATGTCTCAATGACAATGTGATAAAAATTCAAAGGAATAAAACAGCTGGCCAAATGTGATAAATTACTAATTATGTTATATATGATCATTTGTGATAAGTACTGTTTAATATGCTGTATTGCATTCAAGATTATACAGTATTTTTATTCTGTATGTATTTAAAGTGACACAAAACCAGTCATAAAGGTCAGTTTTTTGAAACTGAGATTTATACATCATCTAAAAGCTGAATAAATAATCCATTGATGTATAGGACAATTTTTGGCAGTGATACAACTATTTGAAAATATGGAATCTGAGGATGCAAAAATTCTAAATATTTTTAGCAATGTATGTTACTAATAAAAAATAAGTTCTGATATATTTACAGTAAGAAATTTACTACATTTCTTCATGGAACATTATCTTTACTTAATATCGTAATGATTTTTGGCATAAAAGAAAAATCGATCATTTTGACCCATGCAATGTATTTTTGGCCATTGCTACAAATGTCATGTCAAAAATATTGGCACCCTTGCAATTCTGTCAGAAAATGCAACACCTCTCAGAAAATTGTTCCAATTGCAAATGTTTTGGTATTCACATGCTTATTGTTTTTGTTTGCACTGCAACAACACACACACCACACACACACACAAAAAACTAGCAGAGAAGAAAAGTCAAACTTGAGAAAATTTCACACATGACTGGACAAAATTATTGGTGCCTTTTCAACATTGTAAGAAATAATTACTTTTCAATCATGTGATGCTCCTGTAATTTGTATTTAGAGACATCTATGGCAAGTAACAGATGTGGACAATATAATAATCACACTTAAAACCAGTTAAATGGAGAAAAGTTGACTCAACCTTTGTGTTGTGTGTCACAGATGGAGAAAAGAAAAGAAAGAAGTGTAATGAGTTGTCTGTGAATTTGAGAGAAAAAAATGTGGAAAAACATGGACAATCTCAAGGCTACAAGTCCATCTCCAGAGATCTTAATGTTCCCTCCCTGGATGTGAACGGAAGAGCAAAATTAATGAAAAATTACAACGAAGGATTGTTCGAATGGTGGATAAAGAACCCTGATTAACTTCCAAACAAATTCAAGCTGATCTGCAGACATAGGGTACAAGAGTGTCAGCTCGCACTATCTGTTGCCATCTGAATGAAAAGGGATGCTATGGTGGGACACCACTGCTGACACAAAGGCATAAAAAAGCAAGACTGGAGTTTGCCAAAACTTATGTGACGAAACCACAATCCTCCTAGGAGAACATACTGTAGACAGATGAGACAAAAGTAGAGCTTTTTGGTAAAGGATTTGTGTCAGATTTTACTTTTCTTCTCAGTGTTTTTGTGTTGTTCCATTGCAGACAAAAAAATAAATAAATAAATTAACATGTGAGTACCAAAACATTTGCAACTGCAACAATTTTCTGAGAGAGGGCATTTTCTGACAGAATTGCAAGGGTGTCGATATTTTTGGTCATGACTTGCATGTTACTTAAGACTCGTTTTGAGGTCCAGGGTCACATATAATTTAAAGATCACTATTTGTTTTGCTTTTGAAACAATTTAATACTTTTATTAAGCAAAGACGCTTTGGAATATTTCACATTATTACCAAAAAAAAAAAAAAAATCTAAAATAACTACTAAAAAAATACAATTAAAAAGTATTTTAAAAAATAATAGAAAAAGAATGTTAAGCAGCACAACCATTTTTACCATTGATAATGACTAAAAATATCACTTGAACACCAAATCAACACATTACAAATTATTTCTGTAGTGTCACTGAATTTCAGGTTTTCCATCAAATTAATAAATTACATTTTAAAATATATAAACACATAAACCAGTTTATTTATTTATTTATTTACCATATTTTTCATCCAAAAATGCAGCCTTGGTAAGACTTCTTGAAAGATTTTACCTAAATCTTACTAGGGGGAAAAATACAGGAACATCAAAGATTTAGCTACAGTAGATGAGTCATCTTTCTCTCTCTCTTGGTCTCTCTCTCTCTCTCTCACACACACACACACACACACACACACACACACACATTTATTTCTCTAATTCTGGTGTATTACTAGCATTTAATGGGCAATCAGATCATATTTATTTTATTATGGGCAGTTAGACAATATTTACAAGCTTGTTTGTCAATCCAGTTGTTGATAGAAACTATCAATGCGGGTGTCTTTTGCACCGTTTGGCTTGATGAGCAAGATTCTAAGTGTCCACAAAAGGTCAAAAGTGTCTTCCACTAAATTGAGCTGAGCTGTTAAAAGGTGCCACTGTAGGCAGAGAGACAGCCATTACCACAGCTGATTGATTAGCTGCCAGCAAGGACATGTTCCTGGGGAACAGGAGAGCCACGTGCCCCTCCATCCGCATTCCCTGCTCTGTTCTGCTGGGTTGCACTCATTGTTTTCAATTGAGTTAGCAATTCAGCATAGATTCAATCAATTAAAGCAACATTGCTGCAAGCTGCCATTTGAATGGAAACATTAAATTATCCGTCTAGGTATTTTGGCAGCATTAAATCTTGCCTGGTGTGTCGTCCATAGTAGAAGAATCTTTTATATTTTAATTGCAGTCAATTTAATTCAAAAGTTCTCTGAAACAAACAAAGAAATAGAAACATCTTCCTTTTTTGTCGTTGTTTTAGTTTGGTTTGCTACAGTATGAGTCTTTGCTTATATCAGGCCTGTTTTGCTTTTTGACAGTATGACTTCTGAAAAACATGTTGTATGAATTAATTAACCTAATCTGTTTTTTTGGAACGAGAACAAAACGGACACAAAATCTAAGAGGCGCTTATATTGTAGGAAAAAAGGTATCTGGTGTTGAAGAGATCAATAGCGAATTGGCTTAGAGTCAGCGGCGTCTGTTAAAGCTTGCGTGGAGGACTTGTTGCAGGCTGATTTTGATCTGGCTAGCTGCGCCTAAAGAGTCTGCTGATAAAGAATTCAGCGCCGCAGAACCTGTGAAGTATATACCTGTGAGTTTTCCCCTTTCATCAAGTCAAGACAATGAAAGGGCTGACAGGGCCCTGATCTGGCTTGAAAACAGCTGAAGCAGTGGTTACGTCTCAAGACAAATGCCCTCCTGCTTGTGCAATGGCACGCCTCCTTGCTCCAAAGAGGCTTGCTGCGTGGTTTTTGTGTGTATGACAAAGAAGATCCTACCACAGACAAGCAAACACCGTATCAGCAGAAAAAAGCAAAGGGTATCATGGATTACAGGGATTATTGGAGACGCCACTTCGGAGCGGAGCTCCAGAGCTGTAGAGCTATGCCCTCTTTGCTGACTTGTCAAGCCTTGTCATAAAGTGTTACCTTAGGCGCTAGCTGATCCAAAGAAGTAAATAAAACAACAACAAAAAATCTTGTCACAAAATATTCATGATACATCACAAAAAAAGAACAGATAATGGAAAGTATAACATATTTAAATAGCTAGTTTGCCCAAAAAATAGAAATTCTGCCATCTCATTCCCAGGACTGGAGTTTTCGAGTTTCAAAAGAAAGATCGCAAAAGCATCATAAAAGTGGTCCATATGGCTTGTTAAGTCTTTTGGAGCCTTTCAATTTTTGAAAAGATCCAACTCAAGTGAATCATTTGCACACTAATTAGATATTGTGAACATGACAAGGAGCTGGAACCAAGAACATTTTTGGTGCTGGACTTTCATTTCGGTTTGTGCACCGAACAAATGCAGTGTTGTTTTAATCTTTTAACGCATTTCTCAGCCGCACAGTAGACCTTATTTTGAGTGTCAGAAAAACTGTCAAAATATGGAGATTTGGCAAAAATATTCTAAAGCTGTACTGCTTTTGCCATGGAGGGATGGGAGTTTTCAGGTGACAGCATCAGTCTGCACACTTTAAAAGCTGTTTTTAATTGCCAAATAAACTGAATTTACTGAAATTAGATGTTTTATTATTATTATTATTATTATTATTATTATTATTATTATTATTATTAATAAAAATTACTGTATATTGACTAAAATAACTGAAAGTGGCCTGGATATTATATTGACCACAGTACAGCAATATAAAATAGATTTTTTTTTTTTTTCTAAACACCCCTTTTGAATATATACACTGCCGTTTAAAAGGTTGGGATCAGTTTCTGCTCATTAAGGCTTTGTTTGATTTATTAAAAATACAGGAAAAAAAAACTGCAATATCTTGAAATATTATTGCAATTTAAAATAGTGGTTTTCTATTTTAGTATAAAAATAGAATTTATTGGCATGATGCAATGCTGAATTTTAAACATCATTAGTCCAGTCTTTAGTGTCACATGAGCCTTCAGAAATAATTTTAATACACTGATTTATTATCAGTGTTGGAAACAATTGTAATGCCCTAATATTTTTGTGGAACCTGTGATGCTTTTTTCAGGATTCTTTGATGAATTAAAAGTTTAAAATATAAAAAAAAAAATATATATATATATATATATATATATATATATATATATATATATATATATATATATATATATAATTTTTTATTTTTTTTAATAAATGCTTTACTTTTTGCTGTTTTATTCAACATGAATCCTGAAAAATTATCACAGGTTACACAAAATAAAATAAATAAATAAAAATAAAATAACAGCTGTTTTCAACACTGATAATAAATCAGCATATTAGAATGATTTCTGAAGGATCATGTGACACTAAAAAACTGTAATGATGCTGAAAATTCAGCTTTGCATCATAGGAATAAATTAAAGTATATGAAAACAGAAACCCACTATAATTGCAATAATATTTCACAATATTACAGTTTTTTTTTCTGTATTTTTAATCAATAAATGCAGCCTTGATACGCAGAAAATATTTCTTTCAAAACATTAAAAATCCCAAACTTTTGAAGCTCTTCTTTTTTAATTCAACAGCATTTTACTGAAAAACAAAACAAACAAACAAAAAAAAGCAAAACATTCTTTCTTTAAAGAAAAAATTATGTCAATACTGCTGAAACTGGCTGCAAAACACCCTTTGCACTGCGGTTTATGGTGCTGTTGTAAAATTCTTATGAATTTTAAACATTTGCAGATAAGAATACAAACATGAGATATAGGTTATTCAGGTCTCAAATGCTTTAAAGAGCACAGAGCTCTGACAGGAGGGAAAGCCGCATAGGTTTGTGATTTTAGTTTGAAGCACTTAATATAAAGCACATCTCATATTCAGGACAACTTGAATTGCAGCAGCAGCTCACTCTTGGTCCTTTGTTATTTTTCAGATGTCTTTGCAACTTTAGAGTAAATCAATATAAACTGTATTGTCCCATCCAAGTGGGGAAACTAAATTATACATACACAAGTCCTGCAGTCATTAAAACAACACTGTATTTGTTTGGTATTCATGTGTACTGAACCAAAAAACCTGCACCAAAAATGTGTGGAATACATGTAAAATTACATCCCTAGTGGACTTAAAATAGTATAAGCACACATTTATGAGACATTTATGTCCTTATTCATTTTAATTGCATTTCTGCAGAAAAAAATGAAACTTGGTACAACATGATGGTGAGTAAATGATGACAGAGTTTTAATTTCAGGGCGAAGCATTCATTATCGAGGAAGATAATTGTGTTTGTTTACCAAGTGAGATTGAAATTACCAGCAAAACAAAGATGAATATGGTAATTGGTTTACACATGCTCATTGACAGGATTTTCTGTCATTCAGTATTTCAGTAGCCACTTTCCAGTGTCAAGCAGCTGTGCTCTGTGGGAATTGAGATTGACAAAGAAACAGGTAAGCACCAGGAGAAAAAAAAGATAAGAGACTACTGGAAATATATTACAGCAGAGAAGACAAACAGCAGAAAGGAGTTTAATGGACCGTTTGGTGGCTAGAACAGGGTAACACTTTATTTTGATGGTCCCCTTCAGACTTTCTTTTGACTATAAGTTACTTTGTCACTATATGTCAACTAACAGCCAATAGTACCAGTATTAGTATACTGTCTGATTAATATGTGCCAGCACACTTTTTTGATGATGAATGTCATGAGGAATTCTACTGACTGTATTAAATAACTTTGCAAGTGCATGTCAACTTAGTCAACTGACCCTAACCCTAATTTATATTCCTTGTATACTCTGAGAGTTTATTGACGTTGTTAGTTAGTTAGGTATAGTTACTTATAGTCAACAAATTGTTCTCAACAGGACCATCAAAATAAAGTGTAACCCAAAACGGACAAGTAAATACTAAGATAAGGGCCATATTTTCATTGGACAAACATGCCTCTACCTACAATTTTGCAAAACTCAAAAAAAAACTTACCTATACATACATTTTACTACAGTTTCCAGCTGAAATAACCACTACTAGTACAACAACAACAACAACTTGTATTCTTTTTCATACAAGTTATGACTTAGGGAGACATATTATTGATTAATGAAGACTTATTTTCTTGCGGTTCCTTGCACAATACTATGTTATGACCTCAAAATGATTTTTATTATAGTGGATGATTTGTAAAGTAATACATTTTGATGTTCACATCACATATCCAGCTTTAAATCTACGGCTTATGACATAGTAAACTTGGCCGGTAGCTCACCTGGTACAGCACTGCACAAAACAAGAGCCATGATAAAACAGCCTAAAGATTTGAAGAAGCAAGTCATATGCTATGGTTGCTTCATAAAATACGTTTTTATCTCATGTTTGCTTTTGTTAACACTCTTGGTTAAGGATTAGAAAACATAGTGCATTTGCATTTTGATATGAACTTGCACTTTATGAAGTTAAACTTCTATTTTAATTAATTATATGCAGTAATTAACATGTAAACTAAAGCTACAGTACATGATTCGGGATAAATTGAAAATCATATATATATATATATATATATATATTTTTTTTTTTTTTTTTTTTTTTCAATAAATTAGAGATCACAATTATCATGATTTTGAAGAAAAGAACGATTAGATTAAACAAAAAAAAAAACATAATTTACTTGTGGCTCTAACAAAGTATTCATTGCTTATTCAATGATAAATACTTTTTAAAACGTGCAGTTGTCGCCACCTCCTGGCGGAAGTGGATAATCGTTACAAAACATACGTGTTATGATACTTTCGATTTGATCGGTACTGTAGTCAATAAGTGTTTATACTCAAACTATAAACTTTTAGCCCAGTACTTGTGTTATTTAAATGTCTGTAACACAGAAATAATGATCATTATGTGGTTGAAAAGACACCCAATTTCACATGTAAGCGTCAATGTGTGGGCAGCGATGTGAAACAGTCGTAATAGACACCGCTGAATTGTTGTCATTTAGGAATAAGTTTGCGTGGGTGTTTGAATAGAGATTGCGATCTTTTAACGATTAATCATGCAGCTCTAATGTAAACACTGCAAAATGCAAAATGTTTTGTGAGGATATTGAAATCTCGCCAGACCAGACATATCGGATCTCGCGAGATCTCGTGCCATGATATCTCGTCACATCCCTATTCATCAGTGATCCTATTGCACGAGGAAGGACAAGTTTGTGTGTATTTTATTTTGTGGTTTAACCGGAATAGATCTCCGCAACATGATAGATTGAAGCGCTCGCGTGTGAACACTGAGCACGAGCCGCATTGAGAATGTTCCGTCGCTAATAATATCACAACAAACGTTCAGCATGATTTCAGAAACAACAGAGTCCAGCACCAGATCACATCTTATTGAACAGAATCTAATGTTTCATTAGCAATATTACATCCATGCCACGAGATGTTCAAGAAAGTGGTGGGGACATGTCCTGCCTGTCCCACCCATAAATTACGCCTGATCTAGCCCTGCATAGACAGCAAGCGTCGTGGTACTGTTGTGAACACATGCCAAAGACTGACACTGAAGAGAAGAAATTGTTGAATAAAGTCATTATGTTTGTTTTCTTTGTGCACAAAAAGTATTCTCATAGCTTCATAACATTACAGTTGAACCACTGATGTCACATGGACTATTTTATCGATGTCCTTACTACCATTCTGGGCCTTGAACGTGGTGGTTGAGTTGCTGTCTATGCAGGGTCAGAAAGCTCTCAGATTTCATCAAAAAAAATTTAATTTATGTTCCGAAGATTAACGAAGGTCTTACGGGTTTGGAACGACATGAGGGTGAGCAATTAATGACGATTTTCGTTTTTGGGTGAAATATCCCTTTAGATTTAGAGTGGGGTTTACTGTAGGCGGTACAGTATGTGATTTTCAAATGTGATCGTTAATCTTTTGATGCCCCTCACCGGACATTTTATTTCTGATCTGATGTGATGTACAACAGCCAAGGTAATAAAATGTCACCAAATTCACATTCATCTATTTCAGATAAAACTGCTTTTAGCTGCACTCACTGGACTCAAAGTGTCACGAAACATGCAAGAAGCAACATACCATTTTGCAGAAATGTGTCACAGGCATGTATTTCAAATTAGCTTGGGTTGCATATATTACTGTGTGTTTTTCAAAGCTTTTTCCCTCATTCCCTGTCTTTTCCCTCATTTAGGGAGAGCCTGATTGAATAGTATGAAATGGGCAGCTCCGTCTCATTCTGTTTCTTTTCCATATGGGTGGATATCTGTGACTTCATCATCCACTCGCAGAGATACAATTAAGCTTGTCACATCTGATTGCTTAAAGCCAGCATATTTACTCACCGAGACACAGGCGCAATCAGAATACATCTGACTCAGAAATAAATAATGAAGTTGCTATTCTCCACCCTAATTTAGTTTTTTAGTGTGATTTTTAAAAGTAGCATTTTAATCATTTTATATGCACAGCAAAACAATGCATGCACTCCAGGTTTGACTAGGCCATGTATTTCTAGTGAAGAAAAATCTTAATGAATACACTTTATTGTTTTACCTTTTTCCCCGACCAAAGTATTCAGTCTTAAAATATGAAATATGAAGTGTTACTTAATCTAATCAATTATAATATTTATTGTGGTAAAGTGAAAAAAATAAAATGTTTTCAAAAGTTAGTGTACTTTTTAATAAGGAGACAACAGTGTTTTTCCAGTCAATATATAATTTTGTCAAATTATACAGAAATCCACTATTTGACATTGTTAATAGACAAATATAAATAAACTAGAGTGAGAAAAAAAAAAGTGTTGTCTTCATGGCTAAAAAAAAAGCTCCACTTGAGCTCTCTACGATAATGCTTGTTATGTGCGCATTTAAACTATTTTTGTTGTTCCCTTGTCGCTTGTAACCTGCATTTTTGTTATTTATGGTAATGTCACCTGTGTGTGTCTCTAAGTCCCTATTTGTCATAAACTCTGTGTTTATTATGAGGCTGTCAATAGTTTATTTTTTTTCAAGGCTTAATTATGCCTCATTATGCTAATTATGCAACATTACAGGACTCATGTTGTCTGTTGGATGGATTAACAAGAATGAATCATTAAACATCCCTCGGAAACACAGCTAAAATACCTTGCACGTACAAACCTGAGAAATCAACAGCTTCAAATAAACGGTCGACCCTGCTGCCAGAGCTTGAGCTCACGGTGTCAGTGACTGGATGAGCACCAGATAAAGAGCGCTGCTAATGGCCCACTAGACTGCACTGGAAAAGGACAGGAAGGAGATGTGGCCTGCGTGACCCAGCCTCAGAGCTCTTCTCCTGGATGCTGATTAGCTGGCTCGCCTCTCTGTGCTTCAGCCTGTCAGGGGTTCTGCTGAGCCAGGTCTTTCCTGGGGCCTCCAGGGACCCCGTGGAGGGAAATATTTGTGCTGCCACAGGACACGCTAATCTTTCGCTAGCTTCTCGCAGTGAGGGCGGGAGGTGGACGTGGTCTTTGGCATTTATGATTTGAGACTCGTCTCACCGATCGAGGATCAGGCAGGACTAGTGCTGCCCTCTGAGTCTCTAATTCAGTTTCTGGATGAGACAGCAAGACCATTTGGACTATTTGGATTACTGGAAGGCTTTACTGAGAGTGCTTTATATCTGTAGTAAAAGTGAACTTGTGACTGACAGCTGGGGTGTATTATTAAGGCTGTCGGTTTATTCAAAACTATGTTCAAAATATTATTGTATGAGCTGCTCTCAGTGTGGTTTGGTCTTGATTTGTTCCAGTGGTTGGAGAAGCCCTGAATTTATGTTGCTACCTAATTTTATTCCATCTGATTAATCACATTAACTTAATGTGTTAAATTGAAAGGCCTAATCAGGATATATAGTATAATTTCATTTAATTAGTGTTGTGATGGCTTTAAATGTTAGTGGCTGGGTTTCCTGAAGCACTAAGTACAATGTTAGTCTCACGTACATAGCAGTGGAGTCCGCTGGTGTTCTAAAATGAGTCCTTAAAAGTTTTTTTTTTTTAAATCAAATATAAATCCAAGTCCCAGTCACATTTTCATAGTTAAATAAATCAGTATACCATTTGTTGAAGCCAAGTATGAATCTCTCAAGTTAGTGTTTTTAAACATTTTACGTTTATTCGAAAAGAACTCAAGGCAGTAACAATTTAAGCAATATATTTTATTTGTGAACTTATGTTTAGCTATTCTTTTTAATCGTTAACTTTTAACTTTTTTTTTTCAGTCATCAAACATCAAAGCTCCTTTAAAGGAGAAATCCACTTCCAGAACAACAATTCACAAATAATTTACTCACCCCCTTGTCATTCAAGATTCATGTCTTTCCGTCTTCAGTCGTGAAGAAATTATGGTTTTTGTGGAAAGCATTTCAGATTTTTCTCCACATAATGGACTTCACTGGTGCCCTGATTTTGAACTTCCAAAATGTAGTTTAAATGCAGCTTCAAAGCGCTCTAAACAATCCCAGCCAAGGAAGAAGGGTCTTATCTAGCGAAACGATCTGTCATTTTTTTTGGAAAATTTGTATACTTTTCAAGCACAAAAGCTTGTGTAGCACAGGCTCTGGGATGCACGTTCATGATGCTACGTACTACTTAATCACGCTGAAAGATCACGCGAAACGTAGGTGGAACTACAGACCCAGTGTTTACAAAGCGAACGTGCAAAGACTAAGAAAGCGCAAGTAAGTCAAACGCTGTTTACAAACAAAAAGGTACAATGATGTCGGACGGTTCTGAAGTTTTAGGAGAAAATAAGATGGAGTTCTTCCCGAGTCGCATTAAAGATTCATTCAAAATGAACAAATCTTTCAAGAACAACCCATCATTAATTCGTAGCATCGTGGACATGCATCCCAGAGCCTGTGCTACACAAGCTTTTGTGCTTAAAAAATATACTAATTTTTATTTTTTGGAAAAAATGACATTGTTTCGCCAGATAAGACCCTTCTTCCTCAGCTGGGATCGTTCAGACCCCTTTGAAGCTGCATTTAAACTACATTTTGGAAGTTCAAAATTGGGGCACCAATGAAGTCCATTATATGGAGAAAAATCCTGAAATGCTTCCCTCAAAAAACAATTTCTTTACGATGACAAGGGGGTGAGTAAATTATTTGTTAATTGTTGTTCTGGAAGTGGAGTTCTTCTTTAAGTACAATTTACATACTTTTTAACCTCAAATGCTGGTCTTGTCTAGCTCTGCGATGCGCATGCAAACTCTGTGTAATCTGGGTCAATACAGTCAAGGTATGTCAAAAAACTCCCATTTCATTTTCTCCGCCAAAATCATCTATAAGTTAATTATCTGTAAATGTTTGTTCTGAAAGTGAACTTCTTCTTTAAGACTGATTTGCGAAACACACGCGAACATAAGAGGTGGGATTTATCGCATGAAGCAATCTCCTCTCACGTAGCTTTCCCCATACATTCTCAATTACCCCCACAGACTCACCGCATGCTTTAGGGGATCTTTTAAAACTCAATAGGCCCTGCTGTAACTTTAACTGCTGGTGTCGCAGTTTGACAGTGTTTCTTTAGAAAAATTAGTAATTTGAACACTTTTTTTTTTTTTTTTTTCTAATTTTGGCATTGTAATATGAATTTTTTCTCATCCAATACAGAGTGTTTTCATGATGCGTCATCAATCAACCATATTGGCGGCACTGAACCGAACAAACTTGCATATCTTTGTAACGCCATGCCAGCAGAGGGAGCAGCAACAGTCAGTCAGTGGGTGAGGGCTCCCTCTGCTGGCTTCGTTGGTAACTTCCTGTTTGGTGGCCTTAAAAGGAGGCCATTATCAAACAGGCCCTGGTGAAGTATTGTTTTGCCATAGCGGACTCTACCAAGCGTTTTCCTGTTTTCATTGCCCTGTTTTTTGATAATCACGGTTTGGTTTCTTGTTTTGTCTTTGTTTTTGCCACATTTTTGCCTCGTTCATTGCCATAGTTCTGTCTGGTTTCATTTCCTTGTTTATTTGCTACTTTTTGGACTGCTCTCTCTGGTTTTGGACTCTGCCTGTTTATTGGATTTACGCTCTCGCCTTGTCCTGGATATTACTGTTTGTTTGGTTATCGACCCTGCCTGTCTTGACTACGATCTGTTAATAAAGCTCGCAATTGGATCTTACACGCTTCCTACGAGTCCTCATTACAATCTTGTTGATTATTGCTGTTGAAAGTGGTCAATTATTGTCATGTTTTAGGCTGTACTAAGCGGTCGGACTGGGAAAAACATTTGGATTACTATAGACTGCCAAAAGTTATAACAGGAATCTTGACAACATTCGTGTTTGTTCTTATCATTTCTGGTCAGGTAAGTGAAATATTAGGCTAATATCTTAATTACTACTGCTCGTACTTACTATATTTTTACCATCTATTTACTTTGTCACAATATTGTGACCTTTCTTGCTTACTTTTTTTTTTTTCTTTTTTTCTTTTTTTCTTTTTTTCTTTTTTTCTTTTTTTCTGCGGTTTAGACAGCATAAATTAGCAGAACATATTTAGTAGTACATTAACCGTGCAATCCATGCTGTTGTTAACATCCAAGTATCGCCAATATGGCCCCACATCCAGATAACTGACCAAATCTTTTTTTTTTAAAAATGAGAAGCCTAAAATAAGTTTACAAAAGCTACAAAAAAAATAAAGCTCAAGGCGGTTTAGCAGCACCAGATTTTCTACACTATTACTTCTTATTACATCTCATCTATTACATCTCATCTACAATATCTTTGCAAATGGATATGATACGACACCATCCAAAACCTGTGGCTAGAGTTAGAACAAGCAGAATGTAAAGACATTATTATATCTGATCTCCCATCACTCACAATAAAAAAAATAATAATAAAATAAACAACAAAATCTATTTACAAATTTGAAGATTAAAACAACTCTCACTGCCTGGTGGCAAACTAATACACTGACTAATCATGAGCTCACTCCACACATCAACTCACCTATATGGAATAATCCAGATTTTACTATCAGCCATAGTCCACTCAACAACACCAAATGGAAGGAGAAAGGCATCACACATTTATGTCACCTGTTTCTGGGTAACAACTTCATTACATTTACAGAATTAATGCAGAAATTTAATTTGGGAAAGGAACACTATTATTACTATCTACAAATTAGAAATTCCATTAAAACTACAACTGGAATCAAAGGTATTGCACAACCTCCCCCAATTTTAACACATATTAGCACAATTAGTAATTCAGCAAAGACAGTTACAAAACTATATACTTTAATATCATCTATAGACACAAACACTGCAGCACCAGTCAAACAATGGGAGAAAGACCTCAGTATCAACACAGATGTGGAATTCTGGAAAACAGTTTGTAGAAATGCTTTTATTTTTAGCACAAACACAAATATCCAATTAATTCAGTATAAAGTTGTACATAGAACACACATTACACAACACAAGATGTTCAAAATGGGCTTAGGAACTTCTGACAGATGTACCAACTGCATTTTAAATACATATGACTCCTACCTTCATGCATTTTGGTTATGCCCACCAGTTCTTTAATTTTGGACAGATATTACAAACAAATTGACAAAAATGTTCAAAACTATAAACTTAACGCTCCCTGTACTCGGCAATACCTCTCAAATTAACCCGTCTTTTAAACATCTGATACCTTTACTCATGTCTCTAGCTATCGCCAAGAAAACAATATTACTTAACTGGAAAAATAAATGCCTAATATCAGTTACACAGTGGCTGCATCTGTTAAGGGCCACTTCAATTTTATCCTACAATTTTAAAAGTAGGCTATCATCTGTCAGTGTCATTTGATTTGTTTCCATCTATATGTTGACTATGAACATAGATCTGTTCCTGCATTAGTGATTGTACATGGCGCAATGTTTTGAAGTCACTCAACCAAGAAGTGACTAAGCTTTAACAGGATATATTTAAATGCTTATTATATTGATGATCATATCTGTTGCTCTTTCTACTGTCTAATATTATATTATGTTATAATGTTATTTATGTATATTTAATACTTAGTGCAGATATATCTATAATCTCTTTTTTATTTTGTATTTTTTCCTCACCAAATAAAACACATAAATTGAATTAATAATAATTACTATTACAACTCATGAAACTATAGATTTAACTTATCTCTGTACCTGTTTGAACTACCACATCCATACATTTACAGCTTGGTTTTTGTTGTTGTTGTTGTTGTTGTTGTTGTTGTTGTTGTTGCTGTTGTTTTGTTTTGTTTTTGTTTGTTTGTTTGTTTGGTTTTTTTTTTTTTCCCTTTCTTTCTTCTCGTTTTGTCTCATTTGTGTATATGTGTGTGTATATATTTGTGACTGATTTCAGCTTACATATAAGTCAAGATGTTGCTGTCAATCTATGTGTTTCACTTTGCTCAATAAAAAACTAAAAAATAAGTAAAGGGATGGGTCACCTAAACAAGAAAACTGACCAAATTTTGATGTTAGTGAAAACTCTCTATTTTGCGAAAAAACTGCCTCAATTACCTCCTCAAAGGAAACACTCCTGATGGTACTTACGATAATCTTTGCACCATGTTTCCCAAAAGCATTGTAGAAATGCTCCCAGGTAGCATATTGAAATGTTTGTAAATTAACGAGAGCGATCAAGGTAAAGATAGGTGGATTATAATGGAATTACAAATATAAAGAATATTTTGCAAACACCCCTTCTATGCGCGTGATGCCTCCCCCAACGTAAACATCACAAACACAGCTCTGACACATCTACATACTGTAGGTGAAGGCATGTCTGAATGGGTGGGGTAGCCTACTTTCAATTAAAGTTCCAACATATTAAAAATACTGTCAAAGTTAGATTAGGCGATTTCAGAGAGGTTAGCAATAGCAAGCTAGCTTTGAAAGCATAAGATCCCACCCTCCCTGCAAATTACTCTCCAAAGCCATGCCTCCTCCAAAAAACATGAACGCGTGCAGGCAGATCAGAGGCTAAACAGTGACTGTCAGATTACCTCATGTCTCATTCACAAGGTGAGAAAACATTACTGTACAAGCTGCATAATATTTCAATAATAATGTCTTCCACTCTCAGTCGGTCTGCAGTAGTGTAATGGAATATGTCAGTGACGTGTCATGTCTTTGCAAACAGGGTGCACGGAGGTATGCAAATATATATATAGAAGGGATAGTTCACTCATAAAAATAAATTCTTCTGCTAAACTGTCTAAAAGAGTAGCTTGGACATTTTTAAGAGAAGTTTGGTATGACATACATGTGAGTAGATGACTTTTTTTTTTTTCTTTTTTTGAGTGAACTATTCATTTACTTGAGTTACTGTTATGCATACATGATATAGAGCTTTCTAAAAGAATATTTAGAAACTCGTGCAATAAAAGAGTGATTTATAGGACATTTTAATCTAAAGGACAGTTAACAAGAGGATTATCTCATAGTCATAAAAAGAAAGACATGAATATTCATTGACACTCTAGTGAATATTTGCACTTAGGTTCTAATTCTATTGTAATTCTCAGCCATTTTGCAGGCCCAGCACATCTGAAGCTTACAGGCTATTAATTGCTCATGCATGGCTGAATCAGGAGTGCCTCCGTGACTTCTGCCATTTCCTGATCATATCCCAATCGTAGTCATTTGTCTGCATACTGCAGGCAAGCATGATTAATTAAGTTTTAGCCCTTTGATGGGAGATTACTCAATTTAGTAATTAGTAGAGAGCTCGAAGTGTCATTTTACCTTGCATAAAGGTGGCGCGGCTATACTATTTTTCATATCCTTTACACTTCTTATCCCATACAGTGAGTTAGTGTGGTCAGTAATGTGTTAGCAAATGTATTGTAATTTCTCCCACTGTCACAGACTCTGTAACTCACTATAAATGTCATTAGAACAGTAATATTACTAGAGTACATTTTACTGTTACTGAATGTATTCATCCCCTTGGCATGTTTTGTTCTTGTTGTACAGCGTTGAATCACAGTAGACTTAATTTGCCTCTTTAACAAGACTCTTTAATGTCAAAGGAAAAATAAACAAATAACATGAATGTTAAATAACAAATTTCATAAGTATTATGAAATCAGTAGAAATAGTTCTGTGATTCGTACTGAAGGAGTTTCAACCAGTGGCAGATTAAGACTCTTTGGTGCCCCTGGGCAGTGACACCAAAAGTGCCCCCACCTCTCCCAATACTCCACCCACACTTTTTTTATTTGCAAAATTTCATATTGATAAACTTATCTGATAACAGAAGGCTACATCAACAGAAGTCATTTTAGGCTCAAGTAGAAAGCCTTACAAAATCAGGTTACCACTTTTTACAGTGTTCTAAGATTAGATATAAATCTGAACAGTATGCAGCAAATACAAACATGTTATAACTAGTGAAACCAACTGTTACAGGTATAATAATAATCCAATCTGTTCATCTCATCAGACTCTATGGCCAACAAAGATAGTGTGGATAGGGTTTTTAGAGTTGTTATTGTCCTCAGTTCATTTTTCATTCATTTATATTTAATTTACAAAATAATTTTCGAGTGTTTTACTCCCTTCAAAGAAAGGTGTAAAACAGGTGTTTTCAGAAATGTGACAATGAGTGCATTGTCTTGTTGCAGGGATGGGCAGTATTTCAAATACATGTATTTGAAATACAAAATACTATAAAATGCATTTAAATACATCTTAGTATTTTTGAATTTTCAAAATACGTAAGGTACTTTGTCCATCAACCTCCTTATTAGACTGCTGATTTCCTGCAGGAATGGGCAGTATTTCGGATACATGTATTTAAAATACTATTTTGAATCTTTGTATTTAAATACCTTTGGAAAAAGTCAAATGTATTTTGTATTTAAATACATTTAATCTTAGTATTTTTGTATTTAGTATTTTGTATACTTGTTGATACAGGAAATCAGCAGTCTAATAAAGAGGTTAATTGGCAAAAAGTATTTTTTATGTATTTTGAAAATACAAAAATACTAAAGATTAAATGTATTTAAATACAAAATACAAAATAGTATTTTGTATTTCAAATATATGTTTGTGAAATATTGCCCATCCCTGACTGCGCTTAACAAATTTATTGGACCAGCACCCAGTGTACGGTTTGTACCACAGCTGCCCCAAACTAAGTACTGGTGATTACCAAAATCATTTTTACTGTTTCTGTAATGGTTAATCCACCAGTATGTGTAAGATCTTTAGTCAAAGTATTGTTTCTAATGCTAAAATATGATTATTTTTGGGACTGAATGGATTTAAAGATAGATTGCACAAAGATTAGATTGCATTTGGATGTCAGTAACAACAGAGATTGTGGAAAAGTGCATTAAAACAATGTCAGCAAGAATGCAAGCTTTTACCAAGGCCAAAGGAGGCATATAAAGTAAAAATAAAATATTTATTTATTTGGTTCATTAGTTTTTGGTTATTATGTGTGAATAAAGACAATTTAGTGGTTTGTTATTTGCCTAATAAATGACAATACAATTTTTAGTTCTAAAAAGTTTTTGATGGGTGTTCTAATAAGTTTGTTAAGCACTGTATATGCAACACATAGTTTTATGAGGATTTAAACCGAAAATAAAATTTACAAACTCACTTGTTTACAACGGCTGCAAAGTACAATGTGAAAGCACCAGGCTGATGCTCTGTAGTGAATTCACACATATATAAGTGAGGCATTTTAATTTCGAGATGGGAGTTGTGCGACGCACCACACAGCATGCTCCTAGAATCTGGTTGAGTACTATGTGGGCGTCGAAATGAAAGCGCACGTGTTCACGCAGTTTGTGTGAATCTGGCGATAGATTGCGCATCCACTGATTCAAGCAGGAGAAAAAAAAAACTTTCAACAAAACATTCAGGGGACTTAGTACTTTCTGATGAAAGGGTATATATAGGCCATGGCTAAACAGACATCTTACAGGAGACAATTTATTTGCGTGGTGCCCCCCCGGACGTAGTGCGCCTGGGCACTTGCCCATTTGCCCATTTGCCCATATGGTTAATCCGCCTATGGTTTCAACTGCTTCCCGGGTGCTTCAGCGGTCACTGCTTTAAGGTAGAAAAAAACTGTGTTAAAAATGTCATATCACATCTCACCTGCAGTTTGCTGGAAGGCATGTGGGAATCTCTGAAGCCTGCTGGGGGGAAAAATGTTTTATGGTCTGATGTGGCCAAATGGCTGTCCACTTACAATCTCCATGCAACCTGGATAAGCTTTGAGCAATTTGGGAGGAAATCGAAGTGGCCAGATGTGCAAAGCTGATAAGCGAACATGTCTCTATAGACTTAAGGTTGTAATCATTGCCAGGAGTGCATCTTCTGAATAATTCTAGAGTACTTTTGCAAACAATTACTTTAATAATTTTTTGACCAAATAGTTACAAACAAAGCTACAGCAGAACTATTACAAAGAGCAACACACAGAAATGCTCTTTTCCTGAATGTTTTTATGTTTGTGAAGAAATCGTTTGATGAATGAATCACTGATTCATTCACTAAGATATCCACTTGTTCCATTCCTGAATGACTATGTTTTGAAATAAATCAATTTTAAAATAATAAATCAAATGGTTCACTCATGAAGACAGCCATTTAGTTTATTCCTGAAATGAATCAGTGGTTTTGAACAAATTGGTTGGATGACTAATTCAATGACACACTCATGATGATGATTTCGGCTGTTTCGTTCTTGAATTGGTAGGCGTAAGTGTTGTTTGAGTAAATTGGTTGAACGAATGATTCATAACGAATGACTCACTGATAAACACAGGCACTACTGGCGAATATGTAACCTGCAGAATGGTTATAGTAATTTTATATCTCTTTCTTTTGGTTGTCAAAATGAAAGTGAGTTAATTTTTGGTACCAGAGTGTTGGAGTTTGTATCTCTTTGTCTCAAAGTATTTTTGACAAAGAATAGATGCAAGAGTACAATTTGTAGTTTTGTAATGTCTGTGATCTAAGAGAAAAAACTCCATTTGCATGAAATCTTTTTTTTCCCCCTGCCCCGGCAGCATCCGCTGTCAGTATTTGAGCTTTGCTTTGGCTCAGCACCACTCCTTTGAAGTTAAAGCCATTTCAATCCATCTGTCTCTGTACACAAAATAACAATAATGCAGTCATTAGCATAAAACCCAACTACCATCCGTCACTCTCTCAAGGTTATTACTTCAGCACATGTCCCATATTATTTGCCATTTACAATATGTCAGTGCACTGATTGTGTTGTAATAATACCATTGGATTGCCAGTTGCGTGACAACAGAAGTGCTTCATAATTGAATTTTTTGGCAAGACACTATCTAAGTCACTGCTAGAAACGAGCAATTAATCAGTATTACAGGGGAACATGACACATAACTCGCTAGGGAAAATGTGCGCTCAAAAGATGGGTGGAAGGGTTTAGCTGATGAAGACATTGTGGTAGTTCTGTAAAAAAAAAAAATGCCATGGAAACAGCTGCTGCAATTTGTTCTTTTATAGACAGTGTAAATGGCCTAAACGTCCTATTACGCTTACAATGAACCGGTTGTAAGCCAGGTTCCGATAAGGCTTCATTACTCCCTTCACAGTATTCTAAAGCTTGATATTAAACAAGTCCCTCACCCTTAGTTCAGAACAATTTATTAGGTCCAAATGTCAGTCACTAGTCCTTATCATGTTTGGCTTTCTAATTTTCAGAGAAGGTCAAAGATATTATTCCGATTGCCCCTGATTGCGAGTGTCTGGGTACAGCTAAATATGCTTTTTGTTGGAAAATGAATGTGTTGATTGCTATGGCTTTAAACTGTTAAATCTTTCAAATACATTTCATGAACAAAAAGCGATTCCGTGGAGCATATTGAGTCTCCAGCTAAAGTGAGGATGCAGTCACCAAGCAGGTTTTTTGAGTAGTTGTTTTAAGTGTCTTTTTAATGTATGGTCCATTTGGAGACCAAAACATCTAGTACAGACCATAGCTTTATTGTGAGTGGTTGTTCATTTTATTTATTGCTGAAAATTCTTGGAGGGGAGGCATTATTGACTTTCCACACATGTGCTTACTGCTGGTTTATGGCTTAGAGTTTGATCAATACATTTAGAGCTTTTTAGACTTTTAGCAACTTTTGAAACTCTTTATAAAATATGTTGTATACACAGTTTGGTATTGCTTTTAAGAAATGTGGATGTATACTGTATGTAATAATGTTTTTTTTGTTGTTGTTTTTTTCTGATATGTTCACACCTGATTTCTATCTCCATTTCAGTCACCTAATGGAATTTGGGTTCCTTGCCACTTTGGCTTGCAGTTGGGCTTTAAAAGACACTTAATGTTTGACAATATAATCAATTTGAAGGCACTAATACTATTGGATGAGAACTAAATTTGAACTGGATTGAGCTGGGTGATAACATTATTGTCTCTTGTAGAGTTGTTTTATAGCTGAATTGAATTTGTTATTGGTGAATTCATGTAAGCTTGTTATATAATTGATGAATTTTACACAGTTATTGAACTGATCTGAACAAACAATGAACTGAATGGAGCTGAATAATGGAAGTCTTGCTAGAGGTGCTTTAAAGCAGAATTTGGATTTGCCTTAAATTTGATAAGGTTTGCATACATTAATTCTGTTACTATCCTGTTTAATACTATGAAGCTACTTTGAAACTACCTGTAGAGATAAGATAGCTTAACTATTAAAGCACCAGCATATTTTTTTTCCCTCACTAATGAGTCTTAGTCACAGATGGTTTCACATACAGGTGACATAAATGCACAAAAATAGCTTTCATTTGCCCTGAAGGGTCATTTATAATTTGTAAATCATTATTTTTTAATATCCATAACTTCCATATAGACAACATATGCAACTTGAGGCCAAGTATTGATTTCTTGCTCTGAATGCAACAACATTTTGCTTCTGCCGAGCTTGACAGCTGTGTCAAATGGAGCACACACACTTGTTCTGTTGCGTGATGTTACACTGACCAGCCAATTAATTGCATTGACCCCTTTAATATGCTAGCTGTGATGTAAATGGTTTGCTCTCTGGGTGTCATTAAAAACAGTATCTCTTGTATAATGTAGAGCATGACAGCTTTATTAAAATGGAAATGCAACAAGTCAAACAAATCTCGTAAAGATTTGAACAGTTTTATTAAGTGTCTTGTCAGTGATTTGTCCCAGCTGTAAGTATGAATCTCAAAGGGACCTTTCCTATTCAGAAAGGTCAACAAATGTAAATGGAATCAATTAAGTCTTGCCAGTTTTAGGAAATGTTGCCCATCACTAACATTTCTGGGTTATATTGTGATGGCCATTTTACTTCTTTTTCAATTAAATATAAGCAGGGATTAATGGACGGCATGTGGCTTCGATGACTTGCTCTCTGAGTGACCTGAAGTCAGCTTGTTCAATATTCAATTTAACAAAGTATTTTGAAGTGTTGGTCATATTTTCTACTTGCATAACACAAAATCATTACTTTTATGTATTCTGATTAAAAAAAAAAAAAAAAAAAAATACTTTAAATTAATTATGGTTTGTTTGTTTGGAAACTTTTTCACTTTTTACCCCCTTAGCTACAGCCCAGCGTGCCATTTGGCATTAGGATCAAAAAAGGCCAGTGATGTCCCACGTTTTGACTTCCCTAAGTTTAATTTTGATTTAAATACACTATTATTATGCAAGTGTAAGATTTTAGTCTTTTAGAATAATTCTCACACTGTGCAGGATATTAAAAGGTTACATTAGTGTTACAGTAACTATGAAATTAATTTCTTCACAGTGTATGGGGGCATTAATCAGTGATCATTTGTAGCTTTTCAAAAGACTTTTGTTACAGAGTTAGTCCACCCCAAAAAATTATTTGTGCTCTGAAGATGAACAAAGGTCTTACGGGTTTGGAACGACATGACCGTGAGTAATTAAAGACAGATTTTTTTATTTGGTGAACTAACCCTTTAAATGTCATATCTCTAGTTTTAATTATGACATATTTGCAAAATAACTGAGATGGTGGCTAAATGCAATACCCATTGTCTGTTTTTACAGCGTGGTTTGAATGGAATAATTCATACCAATGTTTTGACATACCAGTAAATAGTGAGAATTATCAGTTGTGGAAAGCTTATAATGTCCAAATGAAATGTGTTTCTGTTCCGGCTTTGCCATCAGAACTGGAATACAAACTTGAAAGGAAAGCTTGAATGATATGATAGCTTTCATACCCCAGGGAAATCAGAGGCCAGTGTCCACCATTACAGCAGCTGAATAGCCCAGACACATGGACATTGCATTCACAGAAAGCTTTGATTTTTACCTCTCACCTGTTTTATGTGCCTCTAGCTGAATTTGAGAGACAGAAAAAAAAAAAAAAAAATACATATATATATATATATATATATATATATATATATATATATATATATATATATATATATATATATATATATATATATAATTTGAGAGTGTTGTAAGAAATACTTCATGCATTATGTATTACGGATATTTTTGCACAGTTGTGTTTAAAGGATGAATCCCATACCCCCTTCCCTCAGTAAGAACTTATGGTACTACAAATGTAACACACTTTCCCTTTCATACTCTTTCATTTATTTATCTTGTATTATTTTGTGTGTGTGTTGACCTGTTTCTTTAGAATTTGGGGGGGGGGGGGGGGGGGGATTTGGGATGTGGGCCTGTCACACAGAGTTTAATGTAGAACATTAGACAGAGGAAATGTATGGACAAAGGGGGAATGCTTGATCGAAATCTTGAAAGCCTTTTTGTCTACAGCACATCTTAAAGCTGGAATGTGTAGTTTCTTAATTTCTGCACCACCAGTGTCCGTAAACAGTATTCCATCCATCAATCCCTCTATCTCTCTCTGTCTGTTAGTCAGTCTGTCTCTCCATTCATTCATCTACCCACCGACCTTCCATCCATCCGTTCAACCATCCATCTGTCCATCCATCCATTATCCATCCATCCATCCATCAGTCATTTATCCATTCATTCATCCATCAATCAACCCCTCCTTCCATCCATCCATCCATTTGCCTGTCCATCCATCCATCCATCCATCAATTCACAAATCCATCCATCCATACATTAACCCATCCATCTGTCCATCCATCCATCCATCCATCCATCTGTCAATCCAGCATACATCCATCCATCTCTCCATCAGTCAATCATCCATTCATTCATCCATTAATCAATCCAACCATTCATCATTCATCCATCCAACCTTGCATCCATCCATCCATTTGCCCGTCCATCCATCCATACATTCACCCACACATCTATCCATCCATCAATTCAACATTCATCCACCCAACCATCCATCATCCATCCATCATCCATCCATCCAACCTTCCATCTATCCATCCATCCATCCATCCATTCATCCATCCAACCTTCCATCCATCCATCCATTCACAAATCGATCCATCCATACATTAACCCATCCATCTGTCCATCCATCCATCCAATTTTCCATCAATTTAACATCCATCCACCCAACCATCCATCATCCATCCATCCAACCTTCCATCCATCATCCATCCATCATCCATCCATCCAACCTTCCATCTATCCATCCATTCACAAATCGATCCATCCATACATTAACCTATCCATCTGTCATCCATCCATCCATCCATCCAATTTTCCATCAATTTAACATCCATCCACCCAACCATCCATCATCCATCCCTCCAACCTTCCATCCATTCACCCATCCATCCATCCAACCTTGCATCCATCCATCCATTTGCCTGTCCATCCATCCATACATTCACCCATCCATCATCCATCCATCCAACCTTCCATCCATTCACCCATCCAACCTTCCATCCATTCACCCATCCATCCATTCATCCATCCGTCCATTCATCCATCCGTCCATCCATCAATTCAATTTCCATCCATCCATCATCCATCCATCCAACCTTCCATCCATCCATCCATCCAACCAACCGTCCATCCATACATTAACCTATCCATCTGTCATCCATCCATCCATCCATCCAATTTTCCATCAATTTAACATCCATCCACCCAACCATCCATCATCCATCCATCCAACCTTCCATCCATTCACCCATCCATCCATCCATCCGTCCATCCATTCATCCATCCAACCTTCCATCCATCCATCCATTCACAAATCGATCCATCCATACATTAACCCATCCATCTGTCCATCCATCCATCCATCCATCCAATTTTCCATCAATTCAACATCCATCTATCCATCATCCATCCATCCAACCATCCCTCCATCCATCCATCCATCCATCCATCCATTCATCCATCCAACCTTCCATCCATCCATCCATTCACAAATCGATCCATCCATACATTAACCCATCCATCTGTCCATCCATCCATCCAATTTTCCATCAATTTAACATCCATCCACCCAACCATCCATCATCCATCCATCCAACCTTCCATCCATCCACCCATCCATCCATCTCAGTGTGACTCATCTGACATCATGAGAACATTTATGATGCTTTCAAATATCATTAATTGTTTACTTGAGCCATTCCTAAGGAGAAACACTGGCAATGTATTCAGTGAGATAAGATTGCAATGCTTTTTGCTAAATTATTAAGTGATTTTAGAAAGTAATTTGCAGCACATCGTTCTGCTCTTCTGGACCGGTATTATTGTTCCTATAAAGTACAATATTATTTCTGCATGATGGCTCCACGTCTACCCTTTTCATTTTGAGTCTAATATAGCTATGTAATGGACCAAGTGCAATGGGCATAGCAAATGACATTAGATGAATGGAAGTTAATTGTTTTGCATACAAACAGCACAAACTCCTTTTTTGCAAGATGTAAACTGTAAGCTACATAAAACAACCTATAGGCATTTAGGTTAATGGGGAGAAGAAGTACGAGAGCATCCGTAGGAGTCCATTACCCCTCTGCATTTACATTCCACTACTGACATTTTTCATGCATAAATTAGAGTCTAATGCAGGCAATTAATAGACTTCCATTAGAACACTAGAACTCCCCCCATCTCTCTTGCTCTTTGCCTCTTTTACCTAAGTTGCCTTATCTGTCCTCTGAAATGTAGGGGGTGTGCTTTTTCATCACTTTAGACTGAGCAGTGCCACTAAACTGCATATTGCAATCATTTGGAGTCAAAACGCTGCAGAAAACAACTAATCTGGTCTGCTTTCAATTTGTCTTAAACGTCGATAAATAAATTATGGCACATTTTTGCTTTTGTACATTTATATGAGTACATGATCGAGTAATACAAGTGGTTTTAGTGATTTTTGTAGCTTCTGCAAAATGCACAGTGTGCTTCCTGAAATGAAGAGGGGGAAAAAGTTTTTTTGAGCAAATGTCAGCTCGTTTTTTTTTTTTTTTTTTTTTGTCAGCTCACTTTTTTTTTTCTTGTGCAATTGCACAGCAATTTTGAGTAAGAGTGGTGTAGACAATATATACCTAATTTCCCAAAAAGGTCAGCTATAAGATATAAGTAGGCAGCTGTTACTCAGAGCTGGACTGTACAGGTATTCACATAAATATAAGGAGATGCTATAAATACAACAGTCATTATTTGATGTTTTTCCCATATATGACATGAGTGAGTCATGTTTGCTTACAACCAGCAAAACACTGTCTGTCTGTTCCTCTGATGTCCAAGCCAAAAATATCGTCAGTCAGCACATAAGGCCGAGGGATGTGCACTTGAACATTTATCATGGTTTTGCAGTGCTTTTTTACAGGACAGTCCCTTTGGAGAGACCTAAGGTTAAGTGCCTTGTTCACTCTCGGATGAATGAATCAACCATTCTGGGGTTTGAACTCAGGACCTTTTTGTTTGCAAATCTTTTAAAACTATCCTACCACCTAACTAGCTGCTAGAGATAGAAGCTGAGTTGTAAAGGCTGAATTAAAACCCAGTCGATTAAACATGGCTGATACATGCTGACTCTGTTTGTTAGTTGAAAAATGAGCAGTACATGAAATTTAAGTTGCTCATGTGCTGCAAACATTTATGTATGGTATGAAATAATTTATGTATAGTATAATAATTTAATTCAGATGTTTCCTTCAATGTAATTTAAACTTATGTGTAATAAAAAAATACATAGCTACAGTATAATAAAAGATGCTTGAAATTACATTGTGCTTTTTCTCAGAAAAAAAAAAAATAATAAAAATGTTAAAAAAAAAAAAAAAACATGAGCATCAAAATTACTTTGCAGTTGTTTTGTGTGTTAAGCACAAGGCCTTGCAACAAAATAGCAAGAGTTATATAAACATACACTGCCCTCTAAACACATGTATATTTTTCATAACGCACACTGAAAGACATGAAATAGCTCCATTAATCTCAGCATTGTGATGGAAAAACACTTACCCACCAGTCACATCGGCCATTCAACAACTGGCCCATGTAAAGGCACACAATAGGAGGTTCCTATTGTGCTAACAGGTTCCTATTGTGCCTCATCCCGAGACCATAAATCCACCATCATGTCTGTCCATCTCTTATCTAATATTCTCATAGTGAATGCTTAAGATGTACTCAAGCTCTAGGAAAGGGGCAGCAAATCCAGACCACTTGTGAATGATGAATTTATGGAATGAGGCCTTACCTCACATCAATTTAATTTAATTTTATTTAATTTTATTTAATTTTATTTTATTTTATTTTATTTTATTTTATTTTATTTTATTTTATTTTATTTTATTTTATTTTATTTTATTTAAAAAATGTGAGTGTGCTTGAGTGGTCATAGTACACACATGGTTGAGATCTGAATTAGAATGACATTAAATTGCAGAGTTCTCCTAATGACATTTAGAAGGAAAATATCATGGTTCGTTGAACTGGCCAGCCAGGCCAGCCACAAATATCTTTTTCTCCCCCATACTGATGCATAATGACAGATAGGGAAATGAGATAGATTTGACATGCATAAACAGATGCAAAGACTTGTAAATGTGCCATTGTAAAACAAAGAATACGGCATTAGAGAGACTTATTTTTTGATCTGGCATATATTATTCCACACAAACCTTTTGTCATTGCCATTGAGATTAATATCAGGTTCATTGTTTATCACAAAGCATCTAATGATGTGGCTTTTCATCATTCAGAGATGGATAAATTATTCTGAAAATGGACTTGAAAATGGCAGCTATTGTGCCCCCAAAATGAATGTGAAAGGATCCACACAAGGAAGTGGCAAAAAAAAAAAAAAATCCTAAAAGTATTTTTATTTTCAGTCACAAGGAGAAATTGGATCTTTGTAAATGATAAACATGTCCTTTGATTGCTTTTAGATGTTAGTGGTAATATCTCTCAGCTACGTTTTTTTTTTTTTTTTTTTTTAAACCGACTCTCTCTCATTTGATGTTACCTTCTGTTCTCTAAAGCTCTGTGCAAATTTCACACGTATAATTCATGGCAGCACTGCTAGTATAGCAACTGGTACACTTTAGTTTGGACCCACAAGTATTGTCTAAGGGATTGTGCATTTTCAACAACAGATGCCAGATGACAAAAAAGTTTATTCTTCTTTCTTAAAGATCTCAGAAGCCATTGATTTAGATCCAGGTTTTTCTTTGAGAGCTTGGGTATTGAAGTTGCATTTTTTCCCCCAGGGGCTAAAGGTTTGGTTGGTTGGCAGTTTTTTTTTTCCTTTCAAGAAGGAATGTCAATCTGTGCATTAGTGGTAGAGATTTATCAGTGAATCTTTTTGCGGTTTTACCTTACGCCGGTAGGTAGAAAGAAGTGACCATATTATGAGTGAGTCATTTATTTAGTTGTTTCATCCAAAAATGTTGCTTAAAGAAAAAAATCACCCAAATATTAACATTTGCTGAACATTTTGATCAACAGGTAAGTATGTTGAACCAAAACTGTTAAAAAGAAGTAATTTCTTCACAATTAAAAGTGTTATATAGCCCACTGAATCATACTCAGACTTAATGCTGACAACAATGAAACCACTTGAGAGAGAACTGTCAGGAGATTTATTCCTTAGCATAAAAGAGGACAATGGTATAGGAGGAATACCAAATTATTGTTTTAAGTGTGAAAATACAGCAAAATTAACACAGAGATTCAAAAGCAATGGACACCAAGAAAGTGTCTCAGAGCCGGCAAAAGCTATGGCTAAGTTACTTATTTTACAGATATTAATGGGATATATTTCTCTGTTTTTATTAAGAATATGTTTAATACATTTCAATTTTTTTCTATGCATTATTGGTGATCATTAAGAAAATACATCTTTTATATTTATTTAGAGGGGGTGTACTCATTTATGCTGTGCACTGTATATGAAAACTATTATATTCAGTGGCTTCTCCTACTTTTTTTAGTGATATTTAGTGCCAGTTTATCAGAAAGTGACAATTTTGTTCTCTTTGACGCTGGATGGACCAAGGATGTCGCTGGATGGAAACAGTGCTTATTCACAAATGTTTTATTCCAGTTTAACGCACAAGTTAAATTCACAACTTTGGATGGAAACCCAGCTGATGAATGTCTTGTTAATTAAAAGCTGCATGTTTGTAAAAAATAAATCCGCCATTATAATTCATGAAAGAAGGTGAAAAGCATCTGTTATCCATTTATTTCAATTAAAGGGATAGTTCACCCAAAAAATTCTGTCATCATTACATGCCCTTTTGAACACAAAAGATATTTTGAGGAATGTGGGTAGCCAAAGTTGATGGTAGCTACTGACTTCCATAGAATTTTTTTCCATACTATGGAAGTTAGTAGCTAACGTCAACTGTTTGGTTACCCACATTCTTCATAATATCTTCTTTTGAGACAGAATTTTCAATTTTGGGTGAATTACCCCTTTAATTTGCCCTACTCTTTTAGAAAAAATGGTCACATTACATCATCTACTGCTCAGTTAATATTCTCAGAAAGTTCTGTGGTCCCATGAACAAAAATATGAAATCACATACTTTCTGAAGTCGTGTATCTGCGGTTTTCCAGGGTTATATTGGGACATCTGTCCATTCACCGTTCAGTTCACTTCTGCTTCTCCGGGGCCTTATTTTAGTGTATCGATGCAGGTTTCTGAAAGCTACAAAGCCATTGGCGATTTCTCCTAATGCTGTCTCATGCTTGTGAGCAGGCTCTGCTTTGAGGAGCAATAATCTTGTGCACATTCAACACCTCGCTGCCCCCATCCTGTTCACTAAGATGAGAGCAGGCAGCATTTTAATTTGGATCGCTTCTTTCACTTTGCCTGAAATGCAGCCTCTGTTGCTGGTCAATTATTCCCCCCACTAGATGACAGAAGATGGCTATTAAGTTATGTGGGCAGGATAGCATGTAGAGGGACCTGGGCAGATGCAGCCCGGAGGCTGTCATGTTTGCGGGGGGCCTCTGGGGAGCACCACGGCCTAACATGGGTGGAACAAGTGAACTTTGTCAGGGAGGTTGCAAGCAGCGGTGTTCTGGAAGAGCATGAGATGTACAGAGGAAGGTATGTCCACCGAGACTACAGCGGGGGAAGGCGGGGTTCGTGTCAGCCTATTATTTTAAATGGCTCTGACATGAAAAGGTGAGGATGGCAATTAAAAGGCATGCTAAAAATATGCCAGCAATCCCCCTCTCAACCTCTGTCTGAAGCTCCTAAGCTTGAGTAAGCCTGATTTGTGCTCCTGTTTATTGGTTCAGGGGTTGGCCTTTTGTCAACTCACATCAACTCAGCAGTTATCACGTTAATTTTGATTCGGTTATGCATGTGTTTCTGACTCTTTCACTTAACCTTGCTGATGAAAGGGAGTGTGAGGTTTTCATTAGCACTCAGAAGCTTTTTTAACTCTACATTTTTTTAAGTATCATATCGAATATCCACTTACTAGCCATAATCTTCTTGCGCGTACTGTATATTTTCATATAGGGGACACCAGGGTCACTTGTGACAGGCAGTCAAAATTAAAATGATTCACTCAAATGAATTAGATGTCTATTCACTAATGAAATTAACTGTAGTTATTTGCAATCAATCCAATTAATTTAGTCAGTACATTGATCACATAAGCTATTTTTGACTGTAGACGTTACAATATAAATTGCTTAAAATATACTGAAGTATGCAATGTTGATTAAAAAAAATTGCATTATTCATTTTTCTAACACAATTTGTTCATTCATTCATTCATTCATTAATTCATTTATTTATTTAGACAATACTGACAGACATTTTTATAGATTACGTACAAATTATAATTTGGGAAATAGTTATAAATCATTTAAGTTGCTTAAATGGTATACAATGTTAATTGTTTAGCATTATTCATTTTTCTCACAGTATTTAATTAATTAGAAAATAAATAAATAAATAAAGTGCTGCCTATAATATAAATATTTGAAATTAAAAGTTAGATTAAATCAAGAGCTCAGAGCAGTTCTCAACTAGACAAATTGATTTAATTATGTTATATTTAATTTTTCTTTTCTTTTATAAGTTTGTCACACAATTTTTTAATTGGTATAATGTCACATTTGCACCTGACAAGGACAGAGTTTGACATTTCTAGTATATACCAGAAATAATGTTAACATATGTGATATGTTTTTTTTTTTTTTTTTTGTAAATCCAGCCATCCATCCCACAAAACAGACAGACATCTCTATGGAGCTATTGGTAGTATGGTAGAGATTTGGTGGTGTTGGCTGTAGATATTTTTTGTTTTTCAGCATTTTTTAATGCTAAATTACTTTCATGCTAATTCTGCATCTTTAATTAGCAGTCATGCTATCACATACAATCCATTTTTTGTGTGTGTTTTTTGCCTCCACAGCACACTACTTTAATTTAAAATAGCGTTTGCTTCCCTTCTTTCCTAGCGAGTGCAGATTTCCCTGCCAAGTCCAAGGCTATTATTCATAGCACTGCCAAAACAATAAAAAGTTTTTACTAGAGCACCTTTCACCTCATTTAGTATGTCACAGTCACACAGATACATTATTCATAGGTTTATTTTCATTATTTTCCCTCTAAGTCTTGGACTATTTTTCTTTTTCTTTGAATACAGTTTGTTTGTGTATCTAGGTCAATACAGTATGACACAACATGATGAAGAACAGGGAGGCAGATTAATCCTCATGATGTCTACAAAATGCTTTGCGGTGCTGCCTGTTGTAAAACTTTGAAATGATAAACAGTGGAATAAAATGTTGTGGTCATTAATGTTGACTTCTGTATCAACAGCTGCCAAACTCAATTATCAAGAACTTTACTGCTGTTGTAAATGTAACAAAATTAAATGCATTTTGAATACATCTAGGACCCCATGGCCAAGAAAAATTTCTTGTGAAGTGATAGATAGCGTTTTATTATTTTATTATACTATTTTTAAATAGCAGGGTAGCGATGACAGATACTTTTTCACTGACAGTATTTCAGCAACCATTTTGCATTTGTTGTTTTCCATTAGCTAGTTAGAAGCAGAACTAGCAATGTGCAAATTTGAGAAGAGATATAATAAAAAAAAAAAAATTTAAGGACTGAAAATAAGATTTTGACTGTATACAGTGCCAGTTTTATTTTAGTATCACAGATACTAAAATAAGATGCACAGTTTGTTTGTTTGTTGACATTTTAAGTATACAGTAATTTTTATTTAGTTTTAGTTCTATCATGACAACTCTCTGAAGATTTTAGCATGGTAATGGATATGACAGTGTTAATGTATTTGGTCTTGGCAGAATAGATCTGCTATGCTGCTAAACTGCTGCTGCTGTTGATTATTGCTGTAGGTTATGCTGCTGCAAAGCGAATACAGGAACTTGCTACTGCCAGTACATATGCAGATACAGGCTGTGGGTATTTAAGATAGACTGCTGCTGCACAAGTAGAATATTTAATAACCTGTAGTAGATCTATACAGGTGGAGCTGGGGATGTAGAGGGTTTCAGAGGAACTTTGAAAGTGCACTGCGAAATGCTTTAGTGGATGCTAACCAGCCATTTAAATATAAAGCAGCAAGCTTATTGGCTGCTTATGCAACATGAATCAATCAGCTTGTGCCAAGTGGTTTAATGCTGTGAATATCATCAGTTTAAGCCATCTAGAGTTTCATGACAGAACTTGGAATTTATTTCAGTATTTCAGCTTTAAACAAACTTAAGAAATGGTACCTTGGCAGTTAGCTGAAATAAGTAATTTTTTCAAATAAATATTTATGTTTTTGTTTTACTTAACAGTAATAACCCTGCACAGAACATTTACGTTGGTGCTTGTTCTATGACACACTGTAAAAAAAAATTACCGTGAATTTAACAGTAAAAGACTGTGAAATGCTACAGTAAAATCTTGTTAAATGGTTAACGGTAAATTCCCCTACTATATACGGTGAACAACTGTATTGGACATGTATTGGATGTAATTTTATGGTAATATACCATTTTTCGAAGGGGAAAAAGAATGTAAAATTAACAGTAAATTGACATTGACAGAATTCCCTGTATTGCATTTCAAATTTGATTCTAATTCTAACTTCTGATTGGATGCTCTTCTGTTCCAGTCTCCATAGGAACCCATTCAAATAGCGCCCATCTGTTTTTAATGTAGCTAACGTCAGCAGCTTCGTGTCATCTACACACTCATTAAACTTTGAGGAGCGAGGCACTGACAAATGACGGTCATTGCGACTTTGCAAAGTGATGGCGCTATGGAGCCATGTGTTTTTTAAAAACATTTTAATAGGTTTAACATTAGATTATCAACTCGGAATATACGCTAATTTGACTAGAAACACTGGAGACCGGAAATGCAAAACATCCTTCCGGTTAAAAAGTCAGGTGTGACTACCGCGCTCAGGAAAAACATCTTTAAAAGTTGCTTGTGATGGGCTTTGGTTTATCATGTGACTGTCTCATCACCACCTGCTTTTGGTGGTTATCACTGTATTACAAAGGTACAAAACAGATTTTTAGCATTTCGATATGATGGTTAACATTACATCAGTTAATGAAATCATGGCATGTAAATGTAAATTTAAGTTAAAACCATGAAACCTAAAACGTTGCTACAGTATTTTTTACGGTAAAATTCCGGCAACCACAGCTGCTGTTTTTTTACCGCAAATTTTACGGATTTTTTTTTTTTTTTTACAGTGCACCCAAAGAGATTGATGATGTTAATTAATCTTCTATAAGCCACCTTTTTTTCTTTTTTTTTTGATGCTGACAGTGTAAAAGCCCAATATCTAAGTAGTGAACTTGCTACTGATCTAAGCAGTGAATTTAAATGCTATATTGTCAGGTGCATCTCAAAAAGGTAACAAAAAATTTGAATGCTTAGTCACAGATAGAGAGAAAAGATCACAGCACACGGGCAGCTGTACAACAATGCCCCTAGAGCAGGTGACAGTTAAACTGAAAGGTTTTTGAGCACAATGACAGCTGTCAAAGAAAGCACCTTGGGCTGAATTTAAATCAGGATTTACCTTTTCATGGCACATGCTTTTCCTCTGCATCTCTCAGCCTCAGTAAAAGTTAAATGAATGCAAATTTAATTCACATTAAAAGCATTTAATACATTTTTAATATAAATAAATACTTTTAACAAAGTAGGAATGATAAAAAATATATTGCATAGTTTAGTAGGCACAGAAACCACTCTAATTAAATCGATGCCTTTTACAGCCACAGGCTAATTCATTATCAGTTGTGCTAACATAATAATGAAACTGTACCAGTATGCAATATGGCAATGCAATGATTTTCCTATTCATTGCTTGTTATGTGTTACATAACCTGACTTTAATGGATTGTACTTTTTTGTTATCATTTTAACCTGACTAGTATTGATTAGCTGCTTGCATTGTATTCAGGCATTTACAGATCCAGTCATTCTGCATTACTCATTTCAGAGCCGCTCTCAAAAAGAATTTCATTGCCATTTACCCCGCCAGTATAATTTTTTTAGGTTCAGCCTTAATCTGGGTGGAACAAATCAATATCCGTGATTTTAAAGGCTGAATTGATATGACTCTCCTTTTTCCTGGATTAAGATGAGGAATTTTGTCTATGAAACGCTAAACAAACAAGAAACAATATAAGTAAAGCCCACCAAATGCAACACTTAAGACATGAGCATAATTGCTTTCATAAATAGTAATGAAAAAATGTTAAACACAGTATGGGAACCTTCTTGGCACTGGAATAGGACAGAATACATGTGCATATAATATATCTTTACATGTTGACATCATACCATCCAATATTTTGCTATTGTACAGTAACATCAGCTCATTACATGTGTGAGAACATATTGGTCTAAGCCCTGGAACATACTTAATGTGTTTGTTTTTGTTTTAACTATACTGTTTGCTTGAATTGTGCCTTCAGACAATGAAGTTATAGCACAACTAGCACTTCTGATGACCTTGTTATCTTGTTTTGTTCACAAGATGTTCTGCTGTTTATAAGAAAGGAAAACTTCTTATCTCCCAAGAGCCTACAGAATTTCCTTCTAGTGTGTAGGGTGGTAATTGTAAAAGACAATTTAACAGCCTAAGGTTTAGTAAAACACAAGAACAGTGTATACAAGCCTGTATTCTTACAGGGAAAAAAAAGGAAAAGAAAAAAATACTGAATGAAAACAGTGTGTTGAAGTTATTGCTTTAGGCCACCAACAGGGCAGGGGGTCAAGTAAACATCTCTCAGAAACATCTGAAATATAGCTGTACATAGGTGTTATTTCTGAAGAGATGTTGAGAACGTCTGCATCTGCTACAGCAGCATGTAGTCTATCCCCTTAGTCTATTGAGTATGAGAGTATTATTATCTTAGAGTATTAGGAGACAGGTTAAGGTTAGGGTAGGTTAAAGGTTCACATACTTGCAAAGTTACTTATATTCAGTTTGTCTGTTGGGGAACCATCAAAATAAAGAGTTAGCATAAATTTAGCAAGAATACTACTAATAATAATTACTGCTAGCTGACATGTAGTTGCAGAGTTACTTATCAACAGCTGTCTAAAGGTTACCATCAACATAATCAAACTGATATTACAATAAAAATAATTCAAAGCAAATGTGTCATAATACACATTCATCTGATCTGATACCTGATCTTATGGCTGTTTGAGAAGAATTTTTTTTTATTATAAATTATATTATTACTATTATTATTATTATTACTTATAAGTGGTCTTTAAAGTAACGTAACAGTAAAGTAACATAAGTAACACTGCAAAATATAAGACTTATAATACGTTATAACTATGGGAAGTATAATGAATGCAAGTGGATGCAACGTGTTATTTTTTTTTATAAATCATCATACTCTTAAACGCTATAACCACAAATAAGTAAATATTATAATACATTAAAACTGTTCTTATGAATGCTCATGAGATGACACAACATATTATAAGGTTTTTTATAATGCATTATGCATTCATTATAATGCCTTAGGAATACCCTTATAATGTATTATAAATACCGGCTTCATAGAAAGTGTTACCGTCTTTCTTGCTTCAGTCAAAAAGAAACGAAGGTTTTTGAGGAAAACATTCCAGAATTTTTCTCCACATCAAAGGGAGCCAATGGGTTGAAGGTCCAAACTGCAGTTTTAATACAGCTTCAAAGGGCTCTGCACGATCCCAGCCAAAGAATATAAAATAATAATAAAATAAAATTTATTTAAATAAAATAAAAATAAAAATTTCTAAAAAGTGTATACATTTTATTTGACAGATCATTTTGCTAGATGGTTGGGACTGTGTAGAGCCTTTTGAAACTGCAGTTTGGACCTTCAAACCGCTGATCCCCGTTGAAGTCCACTATATGGAGAAAATTCCTAGAATGTTTTCCTCAAGAACCTTAATTTCTTTTCGACTGAAGAAAGACATGAAAAGAGTGAGTAAATTATCAGGAAATGTTTTTATTCTGGAAGTGAACTAATCCTTTAAACTACCTTGAATATTCAGTGTGTTTCTGTGTTGACTTACTGAGTAATTTTACAAATCACATTTATCACATTTAATAGCCTATACAAACAGTGTGTCTTTTATATGTAAACTAAGGTACAAATTATTTATTGTTGAATGAATATTGAATTACATCTTGTTGTACAGGTGTATTTGTATAAACAGCTTGTTTACCATACTATAAACACGGTCCGGTAAAATAGTTAAGTAGGTAATTATTTACTAACTCTGCTAAAACACATCCAGTATCTTGCCACACGGCTCACATTTCGCAAACATACCATTCAGAATGCACTTTTTGAGCTCTGGAATGTTTGGCTCGGAGGTGTTAAGTTGTATTACACAAATGGCCGTCTCTGTAATTGCCAAGACGTTTATCTTTATGACACCAAAATCACCTTTCTATAATAATATCTATTCACAAGCCAACACACTGCAGCCAAATAGATTTGGATTGGTTGTCTCTGTCTGACACACTTCCAAAAAGCTTTCTTTTATTAAATAGCTGAATGTGCTTCTTGTCTTTCAGAATTAACCATCCAAGAATACTGATGAAACAAAGGCAATACTGAGGAGGAAAAAAAAAAACCTTGTATCTGGTGGTAGAAGAAATGACATGGCACGTGGATCCAATGCTGTTAGTTTAATTGCACATGGCAGTTATAAAGGTGGGCAGTGCTGACATCTGCCATGGGATTCAGTTTAAGAGGAAATGTGGGAAATGGCTTGCTCTTCTTTGTTGTATAATCACAGGGCTCAGCGTTTTCATCTGCTTGTCTGTCTTTTGTTTGTTTGCACTCCATAATCAGACAAGTTGACACAATAAGCATTCACCCTTGATTTAACAGACATAAATTACCTCTGAAGTAAATAACTCATACTGATAATGCAGGTCACATACTGTGGTTTTAGTATTAAATGAATTTCATTGCATTAGATAATAACAAACTAAGTGACTCATAAATAAATTCATGAATTACCTACCAACTGGTCCCACACAGGTGTGATAAGCAACATGCTCCACTAAGTTTGACAACCAGAAGGCCCAAATACATTGTTTTCTTGATTCTGAACCATTTATCTGCTGTTTCATAAATTATTTAAAAGTTGTGTCTTTCTTTTTTTCTTTAGAAATGCCATTTGGTTTCATACTTTATCTTTTGGATTGACATTTGTATACAAGCCAGTACTTTTCAGAAATTTGCTTTGTACAGATGGGGGTGGCAGGACGAAAGCCTTGTTGACAAAAACCAAAAAGAAGGAAAAAAAAAACAATCCAAACAAAACTCTTTATATTACATTTCAGTTGCAGTTTTGCCACAAGCATCTAATAGACACAACATTTATAGAGGAGGATTTTATTGACTGACTAGAGGAAAATACATTTTTGGACTTATTGCTACTGTACCCTCTGTATTCAGTACAAGTGTAATACAACACTGGATACTAAGAACATCATCCCTACAGTGATGCTTGAGGGGAAGTTGCTCTCTGGGACTAGGGACTAGACAAGTCAAGATTAAATATAAATATATGAAGTTAAACACAGAATGAAAAAAGGAGCGCTGGGGCTAACAGGACGGGGACCTGAAGCTCACAGCAAAAGCCACACAAGGTCATTTAAATCTAGAACATTTCCTGGATATCGAAATGTTATAACAAAGTGAAATAACTGTTCACAAACGGTTCCTATCTGACTAGTTCTGGCATATGGGTAACATATGGGTAACACTGTATTTTACAGTGTCCTTGTTACATATTTTATTTATGTACTTACTATAGTAAAAACAGCAAATTACACATAATTACAAGAAACCAACCCAAAAAATAAGTACATATTGTTAAATATTAACATTATTAATGCATATTATGCGCATTTTGTCTGTATTTTTGTATGGCTGTTTGTACTTTTTATATGCTGTACAGGAACTAACCACAGTTTATGAAAAGGTCACTTATGATGAGCATTGAATTATCATGTGGTTTTCAGTATTACCACCTGTATTTAATAGTTATCAGTACATTTCAGATACAAGGCACAAAGCTAAATTTATGCCATTCATATTGACTGGCATTTATCAGTTAATAAACATGATTATACCTGATAATTATATGATTTTGTATCTGCCCGTTGGGTCATTATATGCTGGGTCATTTTTAATGCTGGGTTATTTAATATATATATATATATATATATATATATATATATATATATATTATTTATTTATTTATTTATTTTTTTTTTAACCCAAATGCTTGGTTCAACTTGTTGGGTCTTTTTATTGTGTTATTTTTAATATTTTTTACCCAGGTGCTGGGTAGTTTTTCTGTAACTAAGTTGCTGGGTCATTTTTAACGATGGGTTATTTTTTTCTACCCATCCGCTGAGTTGAGCCTGTCTCTGACCAAACAACCCAGCTGCTGATTTAAAGAGCACAGGCTTTTTGAGTCCTCTACAGGAGAGAGTGGTTCTCAGTGCCGCCGATTTGCACTTCTTCAGCGAAATAAAGGTTTGTATACATTTTATTTCATTTATAAAGCCTTTACTGTGTTGTAAATTGTATTATTTTACGCAACATAAGGACGAGATGTCAGCTGCGCCAGCAGCGGTTGTTTTTCAGGATTGAAATGCCTTTTGCCTATCATAAAATAAATGGAATTTATTCGTTATTGTTCTGAGTTTAATCTTAAAATATGTTCTATAATGTCAGTACTGTTTGTTTATGGGCAGTTTTTGGAGTCAGTCATGGCATCTTTTAGCTACAAGTGAAACACCAAGCCTAGGTCTGAAGTTTGCAAATTTCGGTGACACACCAGCATGAGAACAGTTGAATACGCTCAAATTAAAATTATACTTTGAAATGTTACATTATTAATGTCTAAAATGCTTGTTAAATAGTTAAAATGTATGTAATATTGTAAACTATGCTGTCTTCACCCAAATAAATTCAGTTTGTCTTATATTTTGTCCATGTGATCTTGCTTAATAATAAATGTTCATCTTTGGGTTATTGCTGTTGCCTCTAGTAATTCTGTGTGTGTGTTTATACGTTCCAGTCCATTTTAAACCAGCAATATAATAATTTTTAAACAATACTTAAATAAAATTATATATAAATAATATAATGTTTGGTAAAAACAATGAACCAAACCAGCTAGGTCAAAATAACCCAGCATGTGTTCTGTCTAATATTTACCCAGCACTGGGTTGCCAAATAACCCAAGTTGGGTTGTTTTTAACCCAGCATTTTAACATCTACTGCAACTACATTTTTGTATGTGGTTTCAAACTTGAGCTGCATGAACTTTAAATGACATTCTTGTCGTCATTTTTGCACTTCATACTGAGCCTGGTGGTCAGCTGTCCATTCTTCTTATAGTACGGCTTTCCTCTTTCATCAAGATGGGACATTTGAGGGACGGCATCATTTCTCACTGCCTAATCTTGACACCCCCAATTATTGCCGCTCCTGCCTGCTAAAGATTAGTCAAAAGCCTCAGTGTCCCGAGGCAGGCCATATTTTCACAACCCTGTCAGTTTCATAGTGCTATAACTCAGTATAAGGTCAGCCAAGAGCCACACGGTTAAACAGAAACAGGCCTGGGGTTAATTGAAAGACTTTGTACCTGGCATCTCCCTCACTTTCGACACCACCAGAGTCCCAAGCGTCGAAACAGTCGGCTAGGTGTTAAAGCCATCATGCCATTTAATGGGAACCTCTTCATGTAATGTGAAAAGCTTTTACCAGGACACCCTTTCAAATGATGTGTCTGTAGCTGGAGGGGGTCTCGTTGCAGACATTTCCCCCCGGCCTGAGATGAGCCCGCTTTAGCGATTCTGTGACTCGGCTGTGCCTGGGTTTGCTAAGACAAAGCAAGGACATGGAGTAATATAAAAACTGTCAGTTTACATGACGAAGTGGTGTTGTGCGAAATGATTCTAACAGTGCATTGTTAGAGAGGCGCATTTTGCTGCCGCCATGCTCAATAAAGCTAAATAAAAGTGCAGATAAAAGGGCCAGATAGAATATGATGCTGCAGCCGCATGGTGGGGAAAGCGGCCGCTGATCCATGGCCTCTATTATAGCCTGTGTTTAGTGACACAAATGCTCTCTCTTGTTGCTCCTTTCACCCTTGAAGACTTCAGCCCCTGTGTGTGTCTGTGAAACACATTTAAACCCACAGAGTCAAGATTATGCATCTTTCTTCCAATGCTATGCAACATATACCATATTGATATACAAAAAAGAGCAAAGACAAAGAAAAAATATCCCCTTTTTTCCCCCCAAACACCATAGAATGTATTAAACATCACATTAAAACAAGGTTTCTCAAACTGGCCTTAATAAAGGAACTGCAGTGGGTTTGTCAGTTGATAAAAAGCTAATCATTAATTAAACACTAAAAATATATTTAATTTGTTTACCTGCATGTCAGTGTGACCATTAGGTGATATAAAACTGTAACCATGCGAATGTGTTGTTAAATTATTGAAATATTAACTTCCTCAGAGATATTTCAAGAAATTATTTCATGTCAAAGTGGTTTTGGCTGATAAAACATTTGGGAATCTGTTTAAAAGAAGAACTAGCGAGGATTGATAAATTATGCATTATTTACTGCCATTGTGTGAATCATACGTAATCATATAATCCATAAAAAAGTAACTGTAATCTGATTATAAGCATTTAATAATAATTACAGATACTTGGTTTTTGGATTCTGATTACATAGATAGATAGATAGATATTTATTTTTTACGAATTTCTCTTAACTTTACAACACAATGCAATGCAAAATTCAAAATAAAAAGTGAAAATTAAGAATAGCAAAAATTCCTTCATATTAATACAGTATATTGTACCCTATTTTTATTTATTTTTTAAAGTGTATACTAGTAACTTGATATTAATGTATACTTAAATAACTATAGATTTTAAATTTTAACCTATATGAAATGCTGTGTGTGTGTGTGTGTGTGTGTGTGTGTGTGTGTGTGTGTGTGTGTGTGTGTGTATGTGTACATCTTATATAATTTCTTGTTATATAACATTTTCATTTACCAATGATCCATTCATATATTCATATATATAAGTCTAGTCATATTTTTATTTTATTTCGTTTCATTTTTTTGGCCATCTACAGAAGAATCAAATAAGAGGAGCTTTTATATTTCAATTTACATGTGTAATACATTTTTCCCTTGTTGTGCTTGTTCCACAGATGCAGTTTGGTTTGATCAGCAGATGTTCGCAGTCTTTAGCTTTTTGTTCTCTCTCCACGTATGTCTACTCGGACTAGCCATGATGGATGAAAGCCTCCCTGAGCTGGGCCAGTCGCCAGCTGACTGTGGGGAATGGATTCACCCAGTGTCACCGTGATTAGCTCTAGCGCTGCAAGCATGTTTGAACGCCAGGCACAGGCACATAGCTCCCTCTGTCTCCTGCATCCAGGAATCCAGGTGTTTGCAAGAGTGGGCAATAGCGATGTGTGGATGCGGGAATGAGCTTTGTGTGTATGTTACAGACTATGTGAAAGAGAGTGAAAGCACTAACCAGAGTGATCCAGAGAGTCAGGACCACAATTTTCTCACATAGCCTGACTTGTGGCATGATGGCTTGTCCAAATTGCTGCTTATTCTGTCCAAGAACAGCCCACTTGAGACAGGATGAGACAGTCTGAAAGACATGTAAATGACTGGAAATATAATATATATGAAAATATATGAAGAACCATTTTTGTGTTCAATATGCATGCAGCCGGTCAGTGAACAAACTGTGGGCGGTCTGTGGGTGTGCTGCCTGAGGCTGAGAGTAGAGCCATGGTGCTGGCCATCACAGCCTGATCCTGACGCTTTATTTGCATACTGCAGCAGCTTATCAAACGAGGTACGGGTGACCATCAGTACCCACACATATCCCCCTCACCACACTGACCCTGCAGCTCTCCTCATTATTCACTGGCGCTAGAAGCATCTCTTCAACAAAATAAAGCAGCTGCTGTGTCTCCTCCAACCAATTTTTGAAATGGAACAGATTACTAAACCTTTAGACAAAATCATAAAAAAAGTTTGGATTTGCATTTTATGTTGCATATTATATTTGATGCATCAGGCTTTTATGGCCTAAATACAGCAGTATGGGTTAATGACAATATGAAGCTCATACTCAATTAATTCATTAACTGATTAATTAATAATCATAATCATTATAATAAATTAATAATTTAAAAATTAGATGATATAGCATAATAGCAGACTATTTGAAATGCATACTAGATGAAATACATATAAATATACTGTAAGCTGTCAGTGCAGGCACTTATTATTCCTCCCAAAAATATAGTAAGGTGATATTTAAATGCTTTGTTTTATGATCAAAGCTCTACAGTTTGTATTGTAGTGGAAAAACATATAATGCAATGCAGTGTAATGATTGAGAGATGTACAGTACAGATAAATGTTTTTCAGAAGCCTGTTGTATATGTGATACTTACAGTGCCTTGCAAAAGTATTCAAACCCCTTCATTTTTTCATATTTTGTGTTGCTGCCTTACGTTAAACTGCTTTAAATTACTTTTTCCCCACATCAGTCTACACTCCATACACCATAATTGCAAAGCAAGAACAGAAAAAGAGCACTGAAATAAGTACATTGCATAAGTATTCATACCCTTAACTCTGTACTTAGCTGAAGCACCTTTACAGATGTCACATGGACTATTTTAGCGATGTTCTTACTACCTTTCTGGGGCTTGAATGTAGTAGTTGCATTGCTGTCTATGCAAGGTCAGTAAGCTCTCGAATTTCATCAAAAATATCTTAATTTGTGTTCCGAAGATGAATGAAGGTCTTAGGGGTTTGGAATGACATTAACTTTTACTTAAAAAAATAAAAAATATCAGTCCGAAAGCAGAAAGCATGTAGGAGATTGTGTCCAACAGTTTTTGCACCAAAGTTTTGATCATGTTGATCATTTAGAGTTTGGCCAATCTAATAGGATAGAGAAGGCTTTACTCACTGGGTTAAAGCAGGCTTGCTATTGCATCTCCTGTTTAATTAGCACCAGCCTGGTCTTGCAGCTTCTGACAAACTTCAAAGTTTGCTGGCCTCCAAGGTCTGTGATTGCTTAAAGCGTGACATGTGTGGCGGAGGGGATGATTAAGAAAAATTAGCTCCTCTCACAGCGCTGTCGGAGACCTCAAGCCCGAATTACTGGCTTTGAATCTACATTTAGGCCAAAGAGGGTCTCAAGATAGTTGTTTTCAGGGAACGATCAGAAGTAATAGCTGAAGATTACGCAGAGGGAAGTGGACAGCATGTTTTCTTGGGAAACCATGCATGATGATATTTTTTTAGAGGTTTTGAGGTTACATTATTGCGACAGGCGCTGAGGGCTCATCTAGCTAAAATATTTAAGCAACATGCCACAAGAGGCCGTGTTAAAATCACTTTAATGCACTGCCTCTCAGGCTTATGGCTCTTATAAAATGCTGGTATATAAAGCAGAAATATGATTATAGACACTAATGTCAATAAAAGTAGCATTTGATATTAATTATAATCACAATAAACATTTCTTCTTCCAAGCAATACAAATCATTAGGATAACTGTCGGTTTGTTACTGTTTCTTGCAACATACATTTATAAATTTAGTGTGTGCACATCTGCTGTTTTAGAAGATTTGATTTTAAAAACTGACTTTATAAATAAATGCAGACCCTGCTTTGCTTCTTAGTGCCTCTGCATTTGCATTTGAGTACAACGTATTTTCCTCAGGTAACCGTTTCCAGACAGGGAACAGAGGTTAGAGAAGGGTAACCAAAGACAAACTTTCAGATTAATAATGTAGATATGAATGGACAATGAAGAGTGTTGGTTTTACTGTTAGTGCTGCTTATTGTAAAAATGTGAATTCTTTATGTCTTCCTGATGTTTTTTTTTGTTTTGTTTTTTTTTTTTACTGCACTGCAGTTCACATACCGAATTAAACCCAATCATTTATTGTACAGAAAAGGTATTGTGTGAGTTCAACTGTACATCTGGCTCAAGATAGCACCAAGGACGTGCCCTTGTGTTGGAAACTGTTAGTTGGGTGATTTAGTGTTGTGCAGCGCTGCTCTTCAGATTTTTCCAAGCCCAGACCGAATCTGTATCCAGAACTCAGCAGAAAACTCAGCTGAGTTTTTATCGTGTGTTTATTTCTTAAATCTTTTGAGAAATTTTAGCATGCTTTCAGCCACAAACATTGTTTTAACCATTAACCAAGTGTAAATCCATTCTGCATAAAGATGCATGAGACAGTGTGGTCATATCAGTATTGGCCAGTAAATGTGAGTTTTTAATATTATCACTTTCAGCCCGATAAAATGGGCTGACATATATTTCTAGTCGGACAAATAAACTACATTTTTTACTCACAGCCTTTTAAAAACCCTAGTCAACTAGTCTTTGTTAGATTGGTTGTTTTATATTCCATTGAACTTTTTAAAAAGAAGACCATAGGTACTGTATATATAATAAATGTTATGACTCTAGTGGTGCACCTACATTTATCAAATAATTGTGGGATGATAAAGATTCATTGACTTAAAACAAAACAAATAAACAAACAAACAAACAAACAAACAAAAAATAGAAACCATCACAAAAATTCTAGTGGTTACCACTATAAATACTATTACAAAACCATTTAGTGGTTTTGACAAGCCACCACCTTGATCAGCATAAGAACCAGCATAAACCAGCTAAGGGCCAGCATAAACCAGCAAAGGACCATCTGAAACCAGCATCAAAACCTACCTAACCAGCATATGCTGTTTTTCTTCAACAGGGCAATAAAAGGCAACAAATTACCAGTAGGAACCATTACAGTTCCCATTAAAATAAATCCAATTCCCATTATAACCAGTAAAACCATTACAAATTCTGTGATCTCTGTTGAAAAAAACCAGCATATGCTGGTTAGGTATGTTTTGAAGCATGGCAGCTGGTTTGAGCTGGCTTAAGTTGGTCCTTAGTTGGTCATGAGCTGGTTTAAGCTTGTCATGTGCTGGTCCGAAGTTGGTCCTAAGCAAGCTCCTGCTCAGGACAAGCTCATAACCAACTTATAACCAGCTCAGGACTAGTATAAACCAGCTTATGACTAACTCAGGGCCAACTAAAACCAGCTCAAACCAGCTGCCATGCTTCAACAGTTTCTATTGTGTGTGTGTGTGTGTGTGCGTGTGTGTGTGTGTGTGTGTGTTTTCAATCAATCAAAATCTAAATTGATATCTAATATATCATTGTTGACTTTAAAATATAAATAATTATGTCCATACATTTCCCCCCAAAACCAATGGAAAAAATGCAAAGATGTTAACAGAATACCCATTTTTCCAATATTGCAAACCTTATCAAAATACTCAAATCACATTCATCTTGACAGCATTCACATTTAGGCAAGCATTAATCATTGTTTGACAATGGCAGGAAAATTGTCTGTTTGAAGATAAAATGGTTTCTCCATGAGATTGTGTGGCACATGACGACTAATGTACTCCAGCAGTTAATTGCGTCTTTGTAATTGTCTCTGGAGACATCAATATATTAGCTAAGCTGGAAGCTCTGTGTAAACCATAAGAGAGACTTAATCACACCACAGGAGGGGACCGCGGACTTTTTCCCTGCCCAAAAACTTTGTGCAGTCTTTTCGACAGCCACCAGTGAGGTGGTTATATTAATGAAAGCCTCCTCCACACTAGGTATTTATCTTCCTGACAGCTGCATCCCAGTTGAGCACTTATCAAAGGTTTCGCATCATTTTTAGACTTTTATTTGGGTTACCTCTGAGCCCAAGCGCATTTCTCCCGCCTGGGCATCCGATGGTGGTCAGACAATTGGTGATCATCGTGCTTTGTTTCTGTTTGTGACAGGTATAGTGGTGATTCTGCCCCATTTTTAGACACACTTGCTTTTTGGGAATTCAATGGATATGTTGAATGCATAACATGAAGTATGATGTTAATTTGTTATGACTTAAAATACTTATTGAAACAAATAATTTTAAGTCAGAGAAGTACCTCCATTGGGATAGATAGATTGATAGATAGGTGGTGGTAAGTTAAATCTTATTGCACTTTTTTTTGGTGTTGTTTTAGATTGACATGAGTAAATGATAACACAATTTTCATTTTTTGGCAAACTACTCTTTTAAGGTAGTTCTTAAATTTTAATATAAGCTCAGCATTGTAACCTACAGTAGCCTGACAGAGTAAATGTATAAGGCTTTGCTAAGAGCCTTCTGCTTATCAAAATCCTATTTTCCAAAGAGTCACAAAAGTCATTCTTACTTCACAGTGCATATGCACAAAAAAGATGATATCATAGCTCTCGCCATTGCGAATGGCAGCTATTTTCCAGTCTGTTTGACTTGCGTCATAAAGTATGGTCCATATTGAGTTTTCTGGCCAAGACCAACCAAATTAGACAAAAAAAGAGACTGTCTGGCCGACATGCAAAGTGACCAGCCACAGTATTTTATTTAGTTTTCACATGCCTATTGGAGTGTGGTTATCTGAAATGCTATTTTTAGATAACAGTGTTATCATTCTTAAGAATGTTTGCTTGTAAGATCCTAAATTGACTACTGTATGTTCCCTCATTGGGATTATATGAACGTGGTCCTTAGGAAAGGTCCACTTTGTAGGTTATCTGTTCTTTTCATTGGTCCTTTTATTTAAATTGTCTTTGTCTCTTCGCCCCATTGCTTTCTGTCACATCAATGTGAAATTGAGCTAAATTATGAATTATCATATAAGAATCCCAAGTTCTCCAAACTGCAATTTAAGTAAGAGATTTGCAGAGGTAAATTGCCTCCAAAAGACCATTTTGAGCAGCATAAATCAATAGAACATAGAGCATCTGTGACTAAATCACCCTATCAATCACATCAAATATAGAAATAATGAATCAACATTTCACAAGGTATCAGCTTCAGATGACACTCCACAAAACGCTCACAGTCTGTCCACTGTCTGTGTTTCATATTGCACACAAAACCGGAAAGCATCTGGCAAGCTCTGATTTGAATATAGCCTAATCTGATTTGTGCAGCTTTATTCATTTAAAAATGAAAAATTTATTCATTAATCTATTTCAGATCAACCCCCGAACGACACGCAAAAAAACTAAACTAAATGTGGTTGGTCGCTTTACATGTCCATCAGATGTTCTGCCTATCTAAATACGTAGTTCTTGACCAGAATAAGATGCCGTATTGATCCAACATTATGCTATTTAGTCTAGGTCTGGCAACACAAGACTGAAATTCATTAGTTTAAGTCTTTGGGTTTGTTTTTCTAAAACTTCTGTTTTGCTGTAAGTAGGTTGTCACAGAGCTAATCATAATACGGCTACTTAACACAATTGCTTTTACAGTTTCACCCCATCTTCATCACTTTCTCCATTCATGCTTATTATGAGAGGTCAAACCCCGCAAGGTAAACAATACAATACAACACAAGAAACAAAACAAACAATCAAGAACAAGAAACTCAATTAGCATGCAATTACATGCAAAGTTCTTTGTGAGGCTGCTCCTATAAAGTCAACTCATTAGATTAGCTTTGGTCTCTGTGGTGAAAGTACAGAAAATTAAAGAGTAAAAATAGATTTTGACACAGAGCTAAAAAGAATAAATGGCTGCTGTGGAGTTAAGCAATTTGTATTCGGTTGCAACCGGTGACTGTGAGTCTGCCTTACATCACAAACTACTTCAGAATATCTTTAAAGGACTGATATGAGTTTTCATTTAGTCTGCAGCATTTCTCCAGAACAAAGGCAGAAGCAGAGGGATTTTTGGTCAAGAATTACACAAGACTTTCTTTTAATGTCAGGTCTCAAAGAATGCTAGACAGAAAGACGGTTTATATATTGATCCTATTTAAATGCCAGAGTCCCAGGTCTGTGGTCTTTAAACATTGGCAAGCAGAAGAGGCTGATATTGGTTTCAGATCTCTAGATAATTTTGAGGTGTTTTATTTTAACTATTTTATCTATTTTTATGTTGAAGTGACTAAATAGTTTTTCTGTCATTTAGCTGAATTAAACAGCTGAAGTATTTCAACTGTAGTCAGGGAGAATGTATGTTAAACCGAAATCCATAATTCTTCCTATATATTTTTTAGCAACACTTATGTAATTAAATAAATATATGACAATAAAATAAAAAGTTAATTATTTTCAAATGTCAAAACTGTGAGGAAGACTCATTAATCTGACTTTAATCTGGTATATCACATCTTTTAATGCCTCGATTTAATTACAACGCTAAGAGAAAATGGTCCAGATTCTTTTGTTGGGCCTTAAAACCGTTCACGTTCTCATTCTGAAAGTCTTAATGGCACAAGAAAGGAATAAATTAAACCAAAGGCGCTAATTAATTTCAAATTCTTCAGAGGGAAATAGATTAATTTCTGTAACATTTGTCATTTGCTTAAAACATTTATCCTAGACAAAATTAGAAATGAGGGGACGACTGAACCGGGGGCCAGTGCTGATTGATGATGTGGTCAGGTGCAGTCATAAATGCAGCAATGTCAAAGCTCTCTCTAAGTCGGTCTGAACGGGTGACTGCTTGCTTGAAGGATATGCTGCATGTGACGGCGGAGACGTTCACACTGTGGTCTTGAAGAATGAGAGGCCAGGGACACTACAGTCCCCTTGTGTGCCTGAAATGAGCCTTTGCACCAGTTGCTCCCTCCTTTTCTCTCTCTCTCTTTTTCTCTCTTACCCTGTGGACTCCTAATGACTCTTTTCCGCTGATCTGTGAAGGAAAAAAGAAAATGGCCCCATTTAGAGGGAGAAATGGCCAACCTGTTATTTCTTGTCCATTGTCCCGGCTTTAATTGAGAAAATCAATTTGTCATGACACTTTGCCAATAATGTAATTCCCCCTTTCTCGCAGCTTTCCTCATCTGCTATGTACAGCAGCTGGAGGAGAGCTGAATGGTAAAGAGGGTGAATACAGTGGCATCTTACTCTGTAGTTTAGTTTGTTTGTTTTTCTCTCATTTGTCGCCCTCCTGTTACTGTCACCATGCCTCATCCACTGGCAGGACCTCCCCAGGCATCTGCGGTGCAGACGGCCTTACTCTTAACATTATGAACCAACTTAAAGGGATAGTTCACCCAAAAATGAAAATTCTGTCATTAATTCCTCACCCTCATGTCGTTCCAAATCCGTAAGATTTTTGTTCATCTTCGGAACACAAATTAAGGTATTTTTTTAATTAAATCTGAGAGCTCTCTGACCCTACATAGACAGGCTTGAAAAGGCTTGAACGGTGGCATCGAACGGGACATTTTGCTTATAAATGAACAGAGCAACCAAGGAATTGAGTCAAAAATATGGAACTGCATGTGATTTGTTCAGTTTGTGAGTCAGTCTCATAATCTCATAAATGCTCAGAATGGGTGCAATGAACAAGTGTAGCATAAAAACAGGTTTTATTGGCCTAATGCGGAAAAATCCCCAATTTATGAATCTGTTAAAAATGACTGATGACCATACACAATTAAAAAGGTGTTATTGAAATTGAAATCTATTAGAAGCTGTTACTGCACTGATTTCTATAGCTTAACAGTCTTTCTGAGCAGTTGTTAATGGACTGACGATTTAGATATGATTTGTTTTCAATTATTGTGTAAAACACACAATTTGATGCTTCAACACTTTTTTGTCAAAAGTTTGCATACACCTTGCAGAATCTGCAAAATGTTAATTATTTTAACAAAATAAGAGGGATCATACAAAATGCATGTTAGTTTTTATTTAGTACTTACCTGAATAGCATATTTCACATAAAAGACGTTTACATATAGTCCACAAGAGAAAATAATAGGTTTAGAATTTATAAAAATAACCCTGTTCAAAAGTTTACATACACTTGATTCTTAATACTGTGTTGTTACCTGAATGATCCACAGCTGTGTTTTTATTTTTTGTTTAGTGATAGTTGTTCTTGAGTCCCTTGTTTGTCCTGAATAGTTCTGCCCGCTGTTCTTCAGAAAAGTCCTTCAGGTCTCACAGATTATTTGGTTTTTCAGCATTTTTGTGTATTTGATCCCTTTCCAACCATGACTGTATGATTTTGAGATCCATCTTTTCACACTGAGGACAACTGAGGGACTCATGTGCAACTATTACAGAAGGTTCAAACACGATCATACAGTCATTGTTGGAAAGGGTTCAAATACACAAAAATGCTGAAAAACCAAAGAATTTGTTGGACCTGAAGGCCATTTAGAAGCGGGCAGTTTATATATTCAGGACAAACAAGGAACTCATGAACAACTAACAACTAAACAAAAACAAAACACAGCTGTGGATCATTTAGCTCACAACACAGTATTAAGAATTAAGAATTAACTTTTGAACAGGGTCATTTTTATAAATTCAACTATTATTTTCTCTTGTGGACTATATGTAAACATCCTTTATGTGAAATATTTTATTCAGGTCAGTACTAAATAAAAAAAAATAACATTTTGTATGATCCCTCTTATTTTGGTAAAAATAATTAACATTTTGCAGATTCTGCAAGGTGTTTTGAACTGTATTTATAGTTGAGAAGAATTGTTTTTGGTCATGAGCTGACCATTTTTAATGAATCAATGAATTTTGAAGGATTCAGTGACTTAAGCATTAGTATCCAGCTGCATATTTGCAGCACCAGCAGTTTCAAGCCAGGAGCAACAATGAGAGTAATATGAGTAATATTTTTAAAACATATTAATCATGTTTAATATTAATAGATACAAACACAAAGTTCGCTGTTAGTTCATACTGCATGAACAAATGAGAACATATACAACTTTGTAATTAATTAATAAGTGTTACCATATTGTGAAGTGTTTCCCATTTGACTGTATTATGAGATAATATTATTTCCTAGTACTGTACTGTAAATAATCATATAAAATTAAAAATAAATATTTAATATAAAGTCTGGAACAAGTGAAACATGGACCAATCACTATATATGTCACTATATGAAAATCAATAGTACATTTAAATAGTAATATATAGCTAAAATAATAACTAAAGCAAGTTAACTTAAAACATATCAACTTTAAAATTAAACTTAAAAGCGTGAACGCATATAGGCGGTTAACACAGCACGTCCTGATTTTGCTGAGTTAGATGTGTTCCTGGGTCAACATATTTTGTTGACCCTGGAACAACATTTTAATCCAAAAATTTAAACTTGACCACATCCCTACACCTAAACCTAACCCTACCCATGAGTAATCCCTAAAATCAGAGGAAATGATAGATGAATGACACTGATGTGCAAGCACTAAACACTGATTGTAAGCCTAAACTTCACAAAAACTATAAACTGTTTTTTCAAATCTGATTGGTTAATCACAATGTTGTTCCAGGGTCAACAAAGATGTTGATCCAGGAACATGTCGTACTTGGTAATATCAGGTTCTGCGTTAACACATGCACATTAGAAAGTTTAATATTTGTTCACCATTTCTCTCCAGAAGATAAGACCAATAAGCAATGTCATGCTCATAGCTGTGAAATATAGCTGTATATCAGCACAGCTGTGATTCGGTCGTAGGCACAAGGACACAGCCCGAGTGTTGCAGGTACTTTAAAAAAACTCTTAAAACTACATTCTGTGACACAAAAACAGTATTATTTATAAAATTATAGTGGATTTGGGCATTCGCGATGACACTCTCTGTGAGAAATACCGCAAGCAGAATAATACAAAAGGTGAAACGGTTGGAGCTCTGTTATTTCTAGAATACTGCACTTCTCTCAAGCCAATCAGATTCGAGGACCAGAAAGAACTATTGTATACTAGTGTAACAGTAAAACCTGCAGAAAGGCTGCATCAAAGTGTTTAAAAGAGGGATATGTTGGCCAAAATAACATCTCATTCATATTAATTAGTGATACGCTTTCATCCCCAAAAGCAAACACTTTTGTGTAACATAACAACATGTGGGTGGGACCTCCTTGTTTGCCGAGGCCCCCGAAGTTTGCCTGACACCACTGGATGTAACGGTCTCACACAGAGGCACGATATCCCCAAATATATCTTCACATCCCCAAACTCAGTCTCAGCAGGACATAAGGAGGGGGACGCAGGGGAATTTGGGTGGCGTGCTTTATCTGCCCCTGGCCGACATCATGCTTTATACGAGCTCACCAGCTGACACGTGTCAGAAGCTACCGGGGGGAAATTTATTAGCAGCCTTATCTCCTTAAGCACGCCGAACTGACAAAAATTTGCCTCGATCCAATCAATCACACGCGTCCTCCATGAGAGGACACTGGGCCCAAATCCACAGAGAGACCACGTGCGTATTACTCACAGCCTCAGTCGGGGTGACACGGAGAGAGAGGAAGAGAGAGAGAGAGGGATTCTGGGAGGAACGATTGGAGGAGAGATCCCGAAGTTTTAGAGAGGCAGGAAGAGCCAGTCGAATCAAAGCGGCTTGTCAAAGTTGAAACCGCAATCAAACAACTATTGTGCATGACAGGGGTATAGACGGCCCTCAGACGCACAGGACTAATCTGGGTCTATTCAAAGGCCACTCAAGGCAACTGCTAAATTAATGTTCTCACTGCAAGCGGGGAACGTGTACTGACACTGATACAGGCGTATTAGCCTGTGGTGATTGGCTGTTTTTAAATGAAAGGGGGAAGAGGAAAATGAGTGTTGTGCCTTTCTGGTGTTCTGTTGACTATCAACATGGTGCAAACAGGAAGCATTAACACTGACTGCAGACATAACTGTGTGGCGTGGAGATACAATTATTATTAGATGTGATTACAGCCACTGTCAAGAATCGTGAAAAGAGGCCTCATTTGCTGCAGTAAGGAGGCTACAATGACACACAGAACACAGATTCTGTTGTCAGCTATGGTAATCAGTTAATCTACAAATACTTGATCACATACATGCGTCATGACCTAAGGTACAATTAGGAACAGTCGGTTTTACCCTTAATAATGAATGTAGTATAATGGGTTTTTAGGCTAAACAATAAAAATAATGAATGTATAAACATTGCTCCAGCCCCTCTCTACAGGCTTCAACTACAGATGACGTATGAAAGACGTGACATGAAAGACGTCATGTCTATTTCACTTCATTTTTTAAATATTAAATATTATAAATATTTTAAAATCAATAGCAGTTATTTTAAATTTTCTTAATGCTTAGCAATATTATTGTTTTACTGGGAAAAAATAGAGAACAACTCAATAATGTCTTAAATTTCAAGGTCACTGCTTATTTCTATTTTATTTGAAGTTATCCTAACAAGAATAGAAGGGCAGTTTTTTAAGCATGTTTCATAAATTATCTATTCTGAAGCACAGTATAAAAAATTTAAATGAGATATTTGAAAAAGAATTTAAAATTAGAGAACACTTACAGATACCTCCAAGTTAGTGGTGTTAATCAGGCACCTAGTGCTAATTTTCTTAATTATATGACAAACCCTACTTAACTGGCAGCATTTCTCCAATTTTCACTGAGATTAAAAAAATGGCAGGCCGCTCTAAGGTGACTGAAACCTTGCGACAGGAGGTTGTCCAGATGAAGGCCAATTCAAATTTCAAATTTGTGATTTCTCAAATATTGCAGGTTTACAGTGACACTAATTCTTTCAGGTCCCCCAAAAAGGATGGTCGTCCATGTAAGACAAATGTACAAAAAGACAGGATAATGCAGAGACTCTGATTGGGGAATCGGTTCAGCACCACAGCTGGAATTGTTTGCCAGTTCAGTGCTGAACATGGTAAAGATCTGTCTCGGCATGTTTAAGAGAAGTCAGACTGAAAGCACACTCTACAGTGACCAAGCCTCTCATCAGCAGAAAGACTCAAAAGGCTAAGCTCACATTTGCTGAGGAGCATGTTGTGTGGAAAGAGGAGAAAGTGTCATGGTTTGTGAGATGTTTTCTGCAGCAAGAGTTGGGCCTCTTATACAGCTACATGGCATGGTGAATGGAAATGTTTATCAGAATCTCCTACAGCAATATGCAGTTCCTTCTCTGCAAGCATCCCCCAATCAGCTTGCAATTTTCATGCGAGACAAAGCCCCTGTCTCACTGCAAAATAAATAAAGCAGTTCCCTGAAGCTAAGAACATTGAAATAATGAAATGGCCGGATCTAAACCCGACTGAAAGTCTCTGGAAAATCCTCAAACTCAATACAGTCATCAAACTACAGTATGAATAAGACTGGAAGAAGAGCGGTCTAAGAAACTAACTAGTGATAAAATTTGAGTTGTAATCTTCCTTTGTGCTACAGTGGTTACTATTCTCTAATTTTGATCACTGTTTTTTCCACAAAATAAAGGTTTTTGTTGAAATTATGTTTGTAATTTGACAAACATATTAGCAGAACAGTGGTATAACTGGAGTTTATACTCCTTCAAATTTAGAGAGATGAAGATTAACAATATTTCAGAAAAAAATCAAGTGTTTATAGAATGTTCTCTAATTTTGATCTCCACTGTAAATGAGTAATCTCGAAGTGCCATTCAGAACAGTTTGTGAACTGATTCACTGTTCTGATTTATATTCACAGAAAACAGTTGCACTTTTGTGTACTTTTTGAAGCTTCAAAGCTTCAGTGGATGAGCTATTCTTTCAAGCTCAGATGTGAAACTTAACAAAGATAGTCCTAAAAACACAGTTTGGATCCACGCTGTCTGCATTTCTCAGACTTTCCGCCACTGTGTCACCATTCTCGAGGACACAATGGCCTATTTTTCATCACCTTCTTGACTATTGCAATTGTCCTTCGACATTTTCTTCCAACTTGCACTAAATGTATAATTTTTATGTTGAAAGATAGCATGACAGCTTGCATAACAGCTTGTGGTTAGAGGAGAGATAGATGTTTCATTTAAATCAAAGTGGGGAACAGACCAAAGATAGAACTATCACTATCAGGAACTGGAATGTCTTTACATGATAAAGAAGGGATTCTATGAAGAACAGCCTCTCATTGTGGCTCTTGAGCATGTGTCGCTGGCTATGAACTCCCTCTAAAGGTGTTCTTGGCCTGTGGCTGGGTAATCTGATGGACACCTACCAGTGTGCGTTTGCTCACAGCTGATGCCCCTTTTTGTGAATTGTCACTGCTGTCATGTGAATTGCCATCATGTCATTCTAAAGGCTGAACCTCATTCCATGTGAAGTGCATGCACAATATGCCAGTGCCTCTGAATAGACAGGTGCCTGGGTCTGTGCCCCTGGAGCCTCATTCATTGACCAGCATTAGCCATTAACACCTGATGCTATTTGTGTGATGGCCTTGTGGCAGAATATCAAACTTTCCTTTCCTGTAAAAAAGTAATCTGTGTGCTTCAGCAGTGAAAATGTCACGCCACTTATATCTTATTATGTATGTGCACGTATGTCGCATTTTGAAGGCTAAAGGCTTTGGTCTGTGTATTCATTTTCTTCTGTCGATTTCTTGAATCCTTATTCGTTAAATGTCAAAGCATAGGGTTTGACATTTTGACAGGTATGGTGATATATTTTGACAGCTTTTCAGATTTTAAAGGGGACTTTTTTTTTAATCCCCAAACAACCTAAATAATCTGAGTTATCAAGCTGTTTTGATTTCTGAACAGTATGATGTCATACTTCTCAGGCCCCGCCCACGACCGCTGATTGACTGTCCCACATTAGCATATTTCCTCCCTCAGTCAGTTGTACGCCATTTTCTCAGCACTCGAGCATCTGTAGCAACTCCTGACATCTTCTCCCAACATCAGAGCCACTAAGGATGCAGTGGATTTGTTTTGTTTTTGACGGTAACATGCCACCGAATACACAAAAAAAGAGAGGGGTGGAGTAAACAATAGCTCATTATCATTTAAAGAGACATGTACCAAAACAGGGTTGTTTTTGACAAAGTTTTATACCATCATTAAGGAATTTTAACCAAAGTATGTTGCAGATATTTCATGAAGACCTAAAGAATCAGACCAACTTGTGGAAAATGGGCATTCGATGTCCCCTTTAATACAACTAGCACATTTAGATGCTATACCACTTATTTTAGGTTACATATGCAAACTGTACAAATTTTACATGCAGTTGCTTAAATAAAAAGTAGTGTTGTGGTAAATGGTAATGGTAACGGTGATAACACAGTATGTTATACCAGCTTATTATACTTTAAATAACATGATTACATGTCCACAGAAATATTGTAAAACCATAGTACGTTTTTGCACGGTATGAACATATTTATAGGGTGAATTTCAGACAGTTTTATTTTTGGATATTTCTTGCATGGCTTTGTTATTTGGGGAGGGTTTAATGGTGCTCCATGTTGATGAAAAGGCCTGTCAACTTTTTATCATTCCAATGATCGTGGCTCTATCTGTTCATTACCAGAACCTTGAGGAAGAATGCTGACAGGCCCAAACAGCCTCTAGTCCAGATGCACTGCCTCAGCTCCATCAATCTTCCCGCTGTACTCGCCTACAGACTCTTTCTCACAGACACACACATTCACTCATCTCAGCTCCAGTTTCTTACACACATACCCCACAAACACCACAATCTCTAGAAATCACTGGCATAGATACAACAACATATGATGAAATGTGTATATAATACTTGATTATATTTGATTTAAGCTCAGAGTGATGATTCCTTCAACTCTGCTTGAATTTCCGTTGGCATTTTTTAGTTTTTCCATGTACTAACTCTGTTTGCCAAACTCATCTAAATTATAGCTAGTTATCCTTACAAATCAGATGGGCCACTTGGAGCTGTCTGCTTGCTTCGTTTTAACTACAGCCTGGCTTTATTTCCTACAGTATTTACAATAACAGTGTGAGAGCTGCTGGTGTTTGGTTGAGTTCCAAACCTTTCTAGTCCTCTCTGCTTCCTTTCTGGCCTTATGATCCTTTCTAATAAGCTGAATACTATATTATAGATAGTGATAAAAATCACCAAGGTTACCCCATTACAGTATTATCATAATATTTGGCTTGTGATGCATGTTGTGCTTTTTATATGTAAAGTGATACAGTGCCATTTATTGACCATTTTATTTGATTGCAGTACACTTAAAATAGATGTTTGCTACGTTTGAGGAAATGCAACACAATTCTTCAAAATTTTAATTTTAATTTTAATTACCATTGTTGTTTACCATAAAATTGGCAAATAAGTTAACTTAATTAATTGATGTTGAGACGGTTTTCATTTGTGTTAATGTAGCTTGCTAAAACTGAATGCATTGGACTGAAAGACTGAAAGACCAAATGCTGAAACTTTTTGTTATTTTACATTTTTTAGATTTTTTTTTCTCCATTTCTGTCACTGATGGAGTTTTGATTCCCTGCTGCTGTCACCTTTGGCTTGCTAAGTTGGGCACACTTAATTTCTGGCAATAATGTCGACACTATTGGAATAGAACCGAACTGGATAACGACATCACTGAATCAACAATGAACTGACTTTAATTGAAAAATTGTTTGTTATTGACTCTTTTCCTGTTTGACACTATAAAGCTGCTTTGACACAATCTGCATTGTATAAAGTGCTACTGTATATAAATAAAGGTGGGTTGACTCCTGCTTTTATTCATATAATCACAGTTAATAGCGATCATGTCTGTCAAGTTACAAAAAGATACAAAATTCTTATAGAAGTAGCCATATAACTTATTATTATGATGTATTTTTAAGTATACATGTAATTTAATTCCATATGATACATTTCTGTTATGAACAGACAAAAATGTAAGTTTTTATAATTGTCACCTCCACTAAACTACAGTGGACTACAAAACTCAGAGACTACAAAAATGGCAGTGCCACTTTTGATATCTTAATGGCATACGCCTGGGCCTAGTGATATGAGAGCTGCAGTGGAGAGGAATGAATAACTGCCATTCAGTGAATTCAGAAGATTGGAGTAAAGTGTATGGTCTGGTGTTTTGCTTTTAATGGAGCTTTTCCGACTTAAGCTCTCTGAACTGTTGTATGGGAAAGAGTAACAGGAAGATTCAAACATCATGAGGTAAGTAATGATCATTTTCATGTGCAAGTAAGCGTGGCTTTTTTTTTAATTATGTGTTTTGTGGAAATAGAAGAATTTATCTTGAGTGTTGGTTGTTGGCTTTATGGTGAAGAATGCAGCTTGTGCTTAGGTTAAGGACAGTAGGAAGTTTTCGATGCGCAATCTGATGCTTTATTTAAAAAGTACCTACTATGCAAATGGAAATAACTAGTCTTCCCTTTCTAGCACCTCTTGCCAACACCATACATTAGAAATGGTAACAGTGGTTATATTTAGCATGCTAATGTGTGCTATTGCTACAGTAGCTAGTAGTTATCTGTATGGATTCTATTTGGGTTACTTTTGACACATTTTGTTTTACACAATTCAGTTATCTTAAATAGATTTGAGAAGGTGTTAACGTAGAGATCACTGTTTAAAATAATATTAAGAAAACCCAGTTTAAATCTGGAATCACTGCCAACAACTTAATTGAATTCAGCCAAAGAAATTTGATTGTAAGTGATGCTTTATATTATTGTACAGTATGATGTTGCTCGCAAATCAAATGTTTCATATTGGACTCATTACTGTCTCTTTGAAAACGTGATACATCAAGCAGTACATTTTAGATTTGTATAACTGTCCTACATAATATTCAGATCTCAAAATATATCTGATATCTGACAAACTGGATGCTATGATTATTAACATATATTGTACAATGATAATCAAATGTAAATAATTGTGCTTTTCAGAGTTTTGCTAAGTATAACAAAAGCAGTTCATCACAATATTGTATTGCAGTACTTGTGTGTGTGTGTGTGTGTATGGGTGGGTGGATGTTTCTGGGTGGGTGCGTATTGTACTGCTTTCAATACTGTGGGCACTTACAGTTTGACAAGAATTAGGAGCAAACATATTGACCTTGGCAAGCTTGTTTATTTTGTTGTGAATAACACTGGGTATGCTAGGCGGCGCTGTTCAGCCTCATATTCAAAACTGTATGCATTTATTCATCCAAGCAATTTTCTCCCTCTGCTACACACTTCCTTTTTTCGCCCTTCCCTCCATGCATGCCTGACTTTTGCATTATTCCTGCCTGCTCTCCAAAATTCCCTCTGTTATTCATGCACATGCACACATTTGTGAGTATAAAACAATCAGGATTGTTTTGCCTTCAACCAGCTATACACTTTGTCATTAGTGAAATCAAACAAGTTAGATATGGGTCAAGAGATTTAACAGCACAGCAAAGTCATCTAAATTCCAGAACCGCTTCCTGTCATGGTATCCCATAAGTACCCTCCATTATTACCATGAAGTTCTGCAAACAGTGTTGGTCAAGCTTCTCAAAAAATCTAGCTAGCTAAGCAACTGGCTACTCTATAGAAAAAAATAGCTGAAAGCTACCCTCTAAAAAAAACTACTTGATTGACGTATATTATGTGTTGAGAGCATTCACTTAGTATCATTATCTCATTTTTGACCGAGATGGCTTTTAGCTGGTTTTGCATCTGAACTCTTCATATGTTTATTCGAAAATGGAATTGATCGGTTGTCTGAACAAGGGTTTGATTTCAGTTGGTAGTAGGTTAATATTCACTTTTTTTAGTGGGATTTGTGTTCCAAATTTTCCTTTTATCGCTTTACAGATGATTCAGTGCACAAATAAGCTGTTCAAATGATTCAGACAGATACCGGTTGACTGATATGGTAAATGTTTAACAGTAGAATTTTCTGAAGTTTGCAAGGGTTGTGGAATTAAATAAGTATTGGATATTCAAAGACTTGTGTATGTCAAACAGAACAACTATTTGGCCAGTGCAGATAATTAAAACCAGCAAATGTTGGTCTTGGCCTGTTTTTCCACGAACCAAACAATGCTACAGTAGTTCTGATTCTAACCAGCTGATTATATTGCTGGGCCATTTTGTCCAAACTTAAAGGGATCGTTCACCCAAAAAATAAAAATTATCCTATAATTTACCCATCCTCAAGCCATTTTAGATGTATGTGCCTTTCTTCTTTCTGACGAATACAATCAGAGCTATATTTAAAATTGTCCTGGCTCTTTCAAGCTTTATAATGGCAGTGAATGGGTGATATTCAATAGTCCAATAAACTGCATCCATCCATCATAGAAAAGTGTTCCACATGGCCTCCTTAAGCAAATTTATGCATTTTTGTAAGACAAATATCCATATTTAAAACTTTCTAAACTATAAAATGAAACTAAAAATGTAATATTATGATATTCTGTTTTCATGAACATGGAATTAAAAGTTTTATGCAATCTGCTATCATGGCACACAAACTGAAATGCTAAGCAGTGCAAAAAAATGTAAAAAACTGTGTTGTCTGCTAAAACGTTAGACAAGAATCCAGAATGCAAAGCATGAATAAGATGTTATTTAAAGAAAGCACACCGAGAGAAAAGCACTCGTGTGTTTTACCAAAAACAGCTGTGCAGGTATTCAGTGTTTGGCAGTGTGGAAATGGTTATTATAAAACACGCCTCATGTTTTTCACAATCCTTGGGGAGACTGACGGCACCCTTGGGAGTCTGGCTAATGGGACTCTCAGGTACCAATATTCCGCTTCCCGAACCCATCTCAGAGCAGCAGTCGGGAAAAAGACAGTGGCGAATGTGAAGTATGTCCCCGCGGGAGAATGTACGAGATTGGAGGAAGGAAAAATGATTCGGTGCTGGGATGTGATTCATTCTGAAGTGTTTTGATAGCGAGTCGCAAGTCACAAATCTCACACGAGGACAAGGGTCCTGTAAATATTGTCTCCAGACTGTCCACCCCACCCCTACGGCTCCAGACTTGTACCTCAATGATTTAAAGTACCTTAAAACTACCTCTATTTTCTCTGTTTTAAAGTGGTCAAAACAGCTGAGGACAACTTGAGGATAGTTTAAATGAGTATGTTACAGTAGGTAACTTGGTACATTCTAGCATTGGGCGGGGAAAAAAAAGTAATGGTACTTATTGCTCTGTCATAGTGTGTTACAATTAGATTAATGTTGGCTTTTTGTGGCAGGAGTGTGCTCTAAAAGCTCAGGGAGCTGGAACACAGCGCTCTAACGATTGTGCACAGGATTTTAGATGCATTTTGTGAGCTTGGCAAACTGAAATTGCTTTATTTGTGTCGATAGTATGGTACTACAATTTTAAGTTTGGATCTGTTGCGTGCAGTGCAAATGTGAAGAAATGTGTTTCTGTATGAGAATGGTGAAGTGGTCAGGGTTATACTTCATTCTATTGTTAATCTTTCTCCATTGATGGATGTTCAGAAGTAGCTTTTTATTATTAAAATTTATTTTTATTTTTATATTCATTTATATGTAATTCTTTACCAGTTGGTTCAGTCAGTTTATTTGACCTTTTGCATTTATTTTTAGTAGATTTAGTAGATTCTCCTTGGTTAAAGGCATTATTTCAGACAAAAGAAGAAGATGGAAAAAAGAAATCAAGGTAAAGTGAAAACAAGAGAGTTATGTGAGACAGAGCTAGATGCATCAGTGCTAATTAGCTAATTAACCACTCCTACACTTAGTAGCTGACACAAGATGAGAGGGTGCTAGGTGAAATGTAACAAAGACAAAAATAATTTGTGGATTTTTTTATGGATTTATGATCTCTGTAATGAGCTGTATTCACTGCACACAGTCCATATGCCATCAGATGAACTGTTACGAACTGCAGTCTGTACTTGAGTGCTGAAATCCAGCTGCTATTTTTGTCCATTCGTGGTTATTTTAAATACTGAACACCAAACATTATTTACATTTCTAATCATGGCCTAATAAATTAAGATCTTTGTGCAACCTAAATGCAATTTGTTGAACTTAAAGAGTGCTTTTTTTTGATCCAGTTAAGTAGGACTTTAAATTTATCTTTAAATGTAATTTCATAATTACTTTACTCTTAAAAAAAATGCTGGGTTATTATTTTTTTTTAACCCAAATGCTGGGTTCAGCCCATTGGGTCATTTTATTGGCTTATTTTTTATATTTTTACCCAGGTGCAGGGTAATTTTTTTTCACCCAAAATGCTGGGTTCAACTTGTTGGGTCATTTTGTTGGGTTATTTTTAATATATATATTTTTTTTTTTTTTACCCAGGTGCTGGGTAGTTTTTCTGTAGCTAAGTTGCTGGGTTGAGCCTGTCTCTGACGAAACAGCCCAGCTGCTGAGTTACAGTCAGTCAGAGCATGGACTTTTTGAGTACCCAAAAAGAGAGAGCAGTTCTCAGTGCCGCCGATTTACACTTCTTCAGTGAAATAAAGGTTTGTATACATTTTATTTCATTTATAAAGTTTTTACTGTGCTGTAAATAGTATTATTTTACACAAGGCAACATAAGGACGAGATGTCAGTCAGCTGCATCAGCAGCGGTTGTTTTGCAGGATGGAAACACCTTTTGCCTTGCATAAAATAAATGGATTTTATTTGTTACTGCACTGGGTTTAATCTTAAAATATGTTCTCTAATAAAATAAAAAAATATGTTCTCTGGTCTGAAGTTCGAAGTTAACCTGGTCAACAGCACCCCTTCACTGGCTCAGATTTTGGCAACACGCCGGCATGATAATTAGTGCAGTTTCAGTAAAAAGCGATTACAAAGAATGGTTGAATACACTAAAATTAAAATTCTACTTTTAAATGTTACTTTTTTTTTTTTGTCTACAATGCTTGGTAAACAAGTTTAAATGTATGTAATATTGTAAACTATGCTATATTCACCCAAATAAATACAATTTGTTTTGTATTTTGTCCATGTGATCTTGCTTAATAATAAATGTTCATCTTTTGATTATTGCTGTTGCTTCTAGTAATTCTGTGTGTGTTTTTATAAGTTCCAGTCCATTTTAAACCAGCAATATAATAATTATTAAACAATAGTTGACTTAAATAAAATAACCCAGCATGCTTGGTAAAAACATTTGGTAAAAGCATAGCCCAGCATGTGTTCTGTCCAGTATTTACCCAGCGTTGGGTTGCCAAATAACCCAAGTTGGGTGGTGAACATGATTTCACCAAGTACAACATTTCAATCAACCAATCAGAATTGAGGGATAACTTTTCATGAAATGTCAGTTTTAGGCTTATGATCAGAGTCAGATTCTTCTACACCCTGGTTAATCAGCTATCATTTCCCTCTGATATTAGGAATAAATTATGGTTAGGGTTAGGTTTAGGGCTAGGGATTGGGTTAAGTCTATATTTTTGGACAGTAATGTTGATCCAGGAACATCTCTTACTTGGCAAAATCACAGCGACCCATAAGAGACTTTCAAAAAAAAAAGGAAGTTAGGAACACTTCTTTTTCACAAGAGTGGAGTGTAAGACGCTTATGTAAAATGTTACTGAGCTTGAAAATCAGACCAGTTCATACAATTTTGCTTTCTAGACATCCTGATTGCAGTGAAAAGGTCTCTCCCTACCTGCTGAACCCATGATGAAAAGGAATCTGTCATTAAGATATGCATTAATTTGGCAGTTGAAACAGAATTAAAATTAATGTATGTTAAAACAGCATTACTTATTCAAACCTTTCAAAACGCTCCTCGTTGAGTGAGCAAACGTTGCAGCTGTTTGAGGGATCTTTCTTCTTTACGGGGTTCCATGAAAAATGGATGATTTTGACCTATTTAATGCAAACGCATGGAGGAGGTTAAAGCAAATAAAGAGCCTTTCCGTGTTTGTTTGGCCTCCTCGCTGTGCCTCTAAACTCCTCTGAAGCTTTCGGAAGTAAATGTCATAAGTGCTCAGAAAAACAAGCAAAAAGAAAACACATTCACTTTATTCTCATAGTGGCTTGGGTGCATTAAAAGATTATGTGAAGGATTCAAAGTTAATAATTTTCTTTTCTACTTCAGATGAGTCAACACGTTTTAATCCTGGTTGATTGACTTATGGTACTTTTGTGATTTGTACTGTACTCAATTCATCTTAGTGTGCACTACAGGGTCAGTGAGAGCATTTTTCTGCTTTAGAAATTTCTCAGGAATAATAGATTAGCTGATGTTGTACGTGTTCTACAAATGCAGTTCTTATTCCAATGGAAATAAAATAAATGACAAAGTAAAGATAACCAGTTTTTTCTGTATTTAGCTATACTAAAGCCACAGTAAAGTCATAATTTTATCATCAATCTCTCATCTGTTTTTCTGTTTTTATATTCTCATATGTTAATATTGTCATGGTGACAATGGGGTATATAAAAAAATTATGTAGTAATTCTGAATGACACTTGGAAAAAGTTAAAAGAACCTTAGTTAAGAAATGTCTTGTCAGTTTCTTTGCTTTCGCATTTAAATTATTTATTTTTTTTCAATAGTGAGGATTGTAAAACAAACAAAAAATGTTTATCTTCTAAACATTTTGTTATTGTTTTTTTTTGTTTTTTTTCTTCTTCTTCTTCTTTTTTTCTACCAGATTACATTTTAGGGTGAAGTATGTACAACAGTATCTGAAAGTAAGTATTTTATTTTTTATTTATTTATTTTTTATTTTATTTTGTTTTATTTTATTGCTTTTGACAGTACTGAAACTGTAGTTTTACTGGAAAAGCGTTGAAATAACATATTATTTCATATGTTTTTAAGCAAAATGAATAAAGATAAAAACTCAGTAGTGTTTAATGTTAAATTATGTTGTGATTTAAAACCATTTCAATTACACTGGATCAGCATTGTATAAAAGAAGGAAGCTATCACTTAGACTTGAAGAGTATGTAAAGAGCACATATTCACTGCTGTACTCAGTGACCATTTATTACTTTGCCTTTTCCATGGTAATATTCCATGGTAATCTAGTTATTAGTTATTAGTTATTAGCTACCTTTAATTCAGTGATGTGTCACAAAAATCTATGAAATTGAATAAATTGTTCCTGTCAAGGAACCATATAAAATCACTTTGTGGCTTCTTAAGTGGGTCGCTTAAAAATAACTTTCTGTTCTATGATGTTGCAGTTATTTGATCAAATGTTTATGTAACTTAATTGATTCATGTGGAACTAAAGTACATGAATAAATCACATAATGAATAAAATGAATAACATGAATAACATGAATAAAACATTCTTTTTTGTAGTGTTGTTTTGATCAAATATCATAATCTTTCTGTGAATTAATAGAATGTAAATGTAAAAGATTCTTACCAAGATGACAACTGTGCTGACATTAAAATAAAATAAAAAGTAATAGACATCTTTTTAGATGCAGCAGTAACTGGGTTTCTGCAGCCTAAAATAAATTTAATTGAATTATTCTATGAAAAGAATCGTGCACAAAGGTTTAATATGGAGCTCTTTGGGACTTCCAAGTAAAAATATTTATACCTTGTAAACACAGTATATATGTTAACAATAACAACATTTTTTTATTGTTGCAAAACATCTCACAGTGATAACCTCAGTGCTCTGAAAGAAAGAAAGAAAGAAAGAAAGAAAGAAAGAAAGAGAAAGAAAGAAAAAGAAAGAAAAAATGATATTCAATATAAAAAAAAAAAAAAAAAAACAATGTAGGGTCCGACTTTTGTAGTGTTTTTATGGCGTGAGAATCATAAAATGCCCTATTGCCTTTGCATAACTCATACACTTAATACTGGTTAACATTTCCTGCAATTACATCACATCCTCTTTTAATTAGAAACTTGAGCTTTGTGCCACACACTGGAAGAGCGCTGGAGCTCAAACTTCAAGGCTTTCCCCCAGTGTCTTACATTTTCAAAATGTGTCAGCATGTGATCTGTGGTTAAAACTCAGAATGTTTGTCTGGACATGAGGCTGTGATGTCTCTAAATAAAAGATCATTTTTTGGGATTAAGTGTATTTATGCTCATAAATGACTTATGTCCTTGACAAGGTCCACAAAATTTTTCATTTGCACTGCGGTCACACAGCTCCCATGTTGTAAAAAATTCCTAATTAATCCTTTTAAAGTTAGTCTAATTCCATGCGGTAAATGATGTATTTGTAGAATATATTAGATAAGCATGTCAGACTGCACATCCCATTGGAAATTCAATACATGCCAGAGTTTTAATAAAAAGTGCATATTGTATAAGTTTGTATAAGTCTGACATGAGAATGTCATGAGGTATTTCATTGCTAGTAATTAATATGCTACGGTAGACGCTGGTGTTGTCATGACAGCAGAGTTCTTTTATTTGTACTGATTGAATTATTTTCATTAAAAGTATTTGTATTAAAAATGTATTAATGGGTGTTATTTAGATTAATTATTCTACGTATCTTATTTATACAGTATGTAATGAGGACATATTGAAAAGTGTTCCTTATGTCTTGTCCTTTGTCTAAAGAAAAAATGGACATATGTCTTATTCCCTTTAGAACATGTTAATATTTATTTGTCTGCTTTCTGCAACTGTTGTGTCTCATAGACTTCTGGCTGTATGAATAGATTTGCAGAGTCGCACTTTCATGTGTTGTCACATTCTCCAGATGACTTAAAAGGCAAAAGGACAGGTCGTACCTGCAACTTAAACCACCGTATTGGCAAGGACCATCCAAAACAGAATAAGAAATTCCCGCCTACGTCAATTTAGGGATAGGTTTATCTGACGTGCACTGTAAAAATGATTTTTCAGAGTTGTAAATAAAATAGATTATTGGAGTTTGGATATGTTTTAAAAGTTTTTCTACTTCAAAATTCCATTGTTTTTATTTAATGTGTAACATGCTATTTCTTTGTAATTATTTATGAAATTTAATAGCAATTTGCAAGATAAAATTGTTTTAAAATCCTTGTTGATAATACACTGTAAAAAGCGATAATTTGACTTAACTTTTAAAAAATGAGGAACCCCGTTGCCTTAGAATTATTGAGTAAATAAACTTCATGCATAATTAAAAAAAAATAATAATAAGTTAAGTGAATTTTCAAAGTGAATTTGTTCTCAATTTTTTAAAGTTAAGTCAACTAAAAAAGATTTTTGAAAATTATTTGTTGGCCTCTGAACAGCCAATGCACAGTCAATTAATTACATGACCAAAATTTGCCAGTCCAAGTATAACAAGTATACTTTGTAATCCATCTAAATTCAAATTTTTGAACTATGATTAATATAGGAGTTATGCACAACAAACTTCTGTATTCTGTAAAACAGGTTGCATAGCTTCTGGTTCAGGTTTGTTGTATATCCTTTATTAAATATGGAGCTGTTTTACTCAAGATGCCTTCAAAGGTAGAAGTAAAGATGAACATAATCAATGTTCATCACATATGCAGATTGATATCTTAAGAGTTTTTTCTTCTCGTTAACATTTGGATATTAAAATTAAATATAACCCCAACAAAAACAACTACTAAGGTTAGCTGTTGCACGATATTGGATTTTTTGCGATATCCGATATGCCGATATTTTTCAACTCATTTTAGGCGTTAGCCGATGCAGATACAGATATATTTCCTTTTGTTTGGAAACAACACCAAGTCTCTCCTGGCAGAGATTCTAAACAAATTATTTTTAATTTTGGTTAGTTAAAAAAAAGAAAAAAGAAAAACAATAATAAAGTTATTTTATAATGAGTACATTGAAAGCTTTGAAATTAACTATATATCAACTATAAATCAATCCCCTTTTTTCTGACAGATACAGTGGTAACATTTTATTTAGAGATTTAACATTTGTAGATGGTCTGAGTTGTAACAATTCTGTTTTGTTTTTTTTTTTAGAGATCCTTGTATTTAGGTTTTGGTAATCCATTAAAAAAAAACACACATTAATGAATAAATCTGTATATATAAAATTATTTCATTTGCAAATGTCATGTCTGTGAGTTTCATTCAAGTAAGCTATAGCTTCTGACATGTTTTTGACCCGTTGAAAATTTCTCTGCTGTTAAAACTTTCTCTGACAAGCAGATGCAATGAGACCTGTTTTCTGGGTTGGTTAGTTGACATTCAACTTATATCTCATTCAACAGAACATTTAATTCTTCTTGTGGATATACAGTAGTTGCTACTAACTACTTCCACTCAAAGCATATTCTTCAAAAATGTGATGCTACTAGCCTTTTTTTAATGAAATCAAGTCTGGACTTTTTTCCAAGTGTACTTGGAAAGGCGACTCAGTGTGTCCTTACTCTTGAAAACTGTGAAAATCTATGAATTGTCTATGGATGACTATAGATGTTTGCTGCTATTATAGAGCTGAAATACTCACAGCTATGCACAGACTCAAGGTGTTATAGTTCTGTAGTGTGAATAGTCTAAAAGGATAGCTGTCTCGAGTTGTTAGGCCTGCTCTACGCAGGTCGAGGTTATGGAACAGTAATTTGCTCTGTAGGAGCTTAAATCTGGACTCTTTCACCTGTTTCCAGCTTTAATTATTGTGTGCTACACCTCTGGGGAATATTGAAAGGACTCTATGCTGGACTGTCATTTTAATGGTATTAAAAGATGTCACGCTTATTTCCACATCAGTAGTCCCTGCCAGCTCTCGGAAACTCTTTACCCCTCTCTTTCTGAATGCGAATAAGTATATTAATTTTAATAAAGAATAAGAAACCTGTTTCTAAATGTTATTAACCTCATTGCCTTGGTATGCTCTGTATTGTCTTTTTTTTTCTTTACCACATAATCAAATCTTTTTTCCAAACTTATAACTTCAAATGGCATATTGAAATTAAAACCACCAGGCTCCATTTTTATTTATAACCGCATGGCGTTTAATCGCAGCAAATGAGTCATATTTAATTTTACATCATGCAATCAACTCCTTATGCACTTTTCAGGAGTCAAAGAATGCAAATGATGTCCAAAGTAAGGAATGCATTCAACATAGGCAGTAACATACTGCATTTCCACTTATCTCTTCTGCAGCACTGCCCCAAGTTATCCGGAGCTGTTAGATAATGCATAGAGATGACTGTACTGTCTGCCTTCTGCTTTAATGAAGACACTTTTGGAAAAACAGCTGTGCACAATGTCTGATTGGTAAATGGAATGAATATGCATGGGCGTCCCCATCTGCGCTTCGTGATTGCTTTGTCTCGATAATAATCTATGGCTGTAACACTCCATGAACATGCTTTCAGCATCAGTCATTGTTACTCGGTCTGAGTGTGTGACTTAATTTGCCTCCCTGTCAGGATATTCATATTATATTATATTATATTATATTATATTATATTATATTATAATAAAAATATTGCTGCATAATATTAATTTAGCCGTATATAATAAAAATGGATAAACATATTGTTCTTGTACAAGCCTGTACAAGCTTGAAGTTTTATATATTTGACTTTCTTTGTGAAGCACTCTTTGTAAGCTCTGCCGTCTCTGCTGTTCTCTTTTATCTGATTGAAGTTCTGTCTGGTAGAATCCTTCGGCACTAGCAAATGGCTTGGTTTCCTAAAAGCATTACCAAATGAAAACAAGAAGCTGGAACTAACCCCCTTAAGAGAATTGTGGCTTAGTTTTTTTTCCTTTTCCGCTTTAAGCTCCACGCATATAGAATAACAAGCCTTAGGAGCTGCGCACACCACCATGCACTGTGGGTTTTTCCTGTTATATCCACACACTCCCGTCTGCAGCCACAGAGTAGAGGACTTAAGCAATCCTTTGCAATAAGAAAAAAATAATAAAATAAGGAAAAAAAAAATAACCTTCTCTCACTCTCTGTGTCATCTCATTAACCTTAGATATTTCCCCTGTGCTAACTAGATGGAGAGCATGTTCAAACTCAACTTTGACCTCGCTCATTACAATCGCTAATAAGCCAGTAAACTGGGCTTCTGTGAGAACGACCATCTACTCTGGTGACCTCCAAGCATTTCAGCTGTTGCCTGGAATTCTCTTGGTGTATAATGCATAATGTGTTTCTTTGCAGTGTCAAGACCAGCATTTAGTCGACATGTGGCATCAGTTGTTTTATGTTTTTATTATTATTATTATATTCTATAAATGGCTGACACTGTATAGGCTTTAAAAGTCTTCTTTAGGTTGCCAAATAATGATATCTTCCTATATATATAAACTATATAATAAATATAAAACTAGAAGATTAAGGTAAATTGTACTTAATTTGTCTTCTGGGAAACATGCAAGAATCTTCTGTTGCTTCCGAAGGGCAGTAAATGGGGCGAAAAAAAAGATATTTTAACAACATAAGAAAAATTTGAACATCTTCATCCTGTCCAAAAGTTTTCACCCTGGCTCTTAATGCATCGTGTTTGAGAATGCATGTGAGCATCAGTGAATGGTTGAACATTTTGTGTTTGAGTCCCTCAGTTGTCCTCAGTGTGAAAAGATGGATCTCAAAACCGTACAGTTACTGCTGAAAAGGGTTCAAATATGCAAAAGATGCTGGAAAACTGAAGAATCTGCAGGACGTGGAGGATTTGTCTGAAGAACAGTGCTCGGTTTAACTGTTCAGAACAAACAAGGGACTCATGAACAATCATCACAAAACAAACAAACAAAAAACAGTCGTAGATCATCCAGTATTAAGAACCAAGGGTTTCCAAACTTTTGAAGGGGGTTATTTTAATAATCTCAGCTATTTTCTGGTCGTGTGGACTATATGTAAACATCTTTTATGCAAAATATCGTACTCTGTGAGATAAAGTGTCACTCTTTTCATAGCTTTTGCCAGCTCTGAGACACTTGCATGGTTCAAAAAAAAGAATAAATCATGCATCACTAAATGAAAACAATGTGAAGAACTGATTATTTCAGGAGCCTTGTCACAAGTCCATTGTTTTGAATGTTGGTGCTACTTCTGCTATATTTTCACACTTATAACAATAATTTGCTATTCCTCTTGTACCATTGTCCTTTTTTATGCTAAGAAATAAGTCGCCTGGCAGTTCTCTCCCAAGTGGTTTCATTGTTGACAGCTTTAAGTCTGAGTATGATTCAGTAGGCTATAAAACACTTTTAACTGTCAGGAAATTACTTGTCTTTAAAAGTTTTGGTTCAATATACTTACCTGTTGATCAGAAATAGCCTTAAACCTTTCCTTTTTAAGGAACCCTATTTTCTTTTTGATACTATTGCATTATTCATATAGTTAAATTAGCTGACACTTTTCTTTTGGGATTTCTTCTATTACTTGAGGGTTTCTGCTCAGAACTGGAAATATATTCTCAGCTAAGAAGTGGAAATTGTGTATTAAGTGGTGTCTGATGGCTCTAATCTGATACTTGGATTGGAACATAGTCTAATATGAAGGACAAAAAAAAAAATCTAAATTAAGTAATCAAGTTACTATAAAATCTCACCATGTAAGAGCAAATGACCATACGATTTCTAGGCTGTGATTGCTGCTTTTAGATGTCATATTTGATTTTTTTTTTCCTTCCCTAAAATGGAAACGTATTGAAATTGAGTGGTATGTAATGAGGCAAAAGGTGATTTCCATCAGTGACACACTTTGATTAAACTCGCTTGGATGTCAGGCTGTAATATCGCCAATGGGTCTTGCCAATTGAACAAAGGTAGATAGCATAATAGTCCTTATGTCTTTAAATGAAACCTGGGGAAATATATTTCTTTTATGTTCTTTAGTTGAACATTCTTTAAGAGGACCTACAGTAACTGAACTTTTTTATTAGATACAATGAGGGTACATATATATATATATATATATATATATATATATATATATATATAAATCTATATATTTTACTTGAAGAATTTCACTTGTTGCTTGAGTCATTGAAAACCCATGATGTTTAATTCTCTTCTCAGATGTATTCACATACCAAAGTTTGTTAATACATAAGTGGAACATGTTTACAACATTTGTGTTGTTTTCTGATGATATTCTGGTAGCAAAAACCCTTTAGCTGAGACTGAACAGTGAAGCACAGTATGAATTGCTTTGCATGTTTCAGTATTTCATTTGGGTTCTTTTACGTCTTGAAGGCAGAGAAAATTAGAGTGCTTGGAACCTGTTCAAAATATGGAATGAGGCTATTTCCCAGGTGTCGCCATAATGGGAGAGAATGTTCTTTGAGAGCCAACAGAACACACAGAAAGGATTGATGAGCCATGCTTAATGTAATAGAATCACTAACCAGCACTGGTGAACACACACAGACCCAAACAGGTCTAATAGGAGGCTGTGATAGAAACGACTGACCTCAGGGGAGTAACATAACACCATTAATCCTCTATTAGGTTATTTTGTGTTGAGAAGAAGCTAGTAAAGTACTTTGATTTACCAGGTGACAGTGGCGATGGTGGTGAGCCATCTCGAGGATGCTAACTGGCTTTATGAAGTCATGCTTAAGGTAGAGTGGTTTGTAGGCCAGTAGGAGATGGAATGCCTTATGGATATTGTCGAACTATGCAAATGAACCTCGTCTCTCTTTTTCCCCTCTTGTGTTTTCAATGGACTTTATTGGAATGAGAGCAGAGGCCTCGCTAACCGTTTTGTGTTTCCTTTGCGAATGGTACATTTTAATGCAGTGCCGTGAGGTATATTAACAATTATGCAAATATATGGGGACATGCGGACATGGGAATCCTGATTGCTTGGCCACTGTTGAAAGAATAGAAGAGTTCTTTGGTGGTACATCAAGGTGGTAAAAGATAACACTAACTCATTTTTATAAACATTTGTTTTGCTTTTATTTTTGATGTTTCTTCATGACGTTTGACATGCTGAGTACATTTGAAAATGTATATTTATATTATATTATAATATTACTTTTTGTGTATCATTAACAGTGCTCCTGAAAAAATGTACTGTACTAAAATAAACAGAAACTTTATTTCCTCAAGTACATTTTGCTAATGGCACAATTAAGTTCTTTTTTTGTTGTTGTTGTTGTTTTGTTTCCATTTAGCAGATTTAACCAAATCGACTCTGATTTGAGGTTAAGTGTCTTGCTCAAGGGCATAACGGTTGCAAAGTCCAGGTCTTTTAACCACAAAACCACATCACTCCCATGGTCCCTTTAGCTTGACTTGTGTTCACATCAACTTTAGGAAAAAGTCACTTTATTGAGAAGTTTGTATCAACTTCCTCTGGTTCCAGAGAGCCTTGATTTTACTCGATGTGAGAAGTTGAAAATCCCCTCATGTGCCTCTGAAATGAAATGAAATGAAGTGTTGTCAGGGGAGGATGTGTTTGCATGCCCTTTAAGACGTCCTCTTCCATTAATTTCCTGAGCCAACACCTTTCTAGTTCACTTAATGTAGAGCTAATTCCATGACCTTAACATTGATTTGCAGTTCTCCTCCTTATCAAGTTAATCAATTTGTACTGGAGGCTTCTGCAGATCAATATCAGCTTCAGATACAAAGTGGCATCTGCTAGTTATGGCGCACACTCTGCATTTTGATGCTAAGTGTTTCTGACAGTTTGACCAACTTCAAAAAGATATTAAGCTGTCAAAAGAGAATCTGACACTCGCAGAGGGATGTGTGAGAACTTGCATGTGTGGGAAATAGCGTTTTGTGCGCTAAAAGGTTTTGTCTGTGTTTTGACACTGTGTGCGTTTGGTTGGAAAACATGATTAGCTGAGAATAAAAACAATTATGTCTATGGAGAGTCTCAATAAACCATATATACAAGTTTGTGCGTTGTCGTCAAAGATAATAAAATGTGAAATCACCCAGTTTGTGGGGATCTGGAGTGTTTTAATTTCATGTGAATGATAGCAGCTCTTGAGCTAGATTAAAAATGGGTTCTACATTTTTTTTTTTATGCTAAAAAAAATGTGTAAAACATCTAATAACAAATATGTGTAACAAACAACAATACTACTACTACTTTTACTACTACTATAAAATTAGACTAGAGATGCACCGATATTACAGTTTTGGCCAATACCAGTAAACAATATTCCTGTTATTTTCATTAATATTCTATATCATTTGGTCTAAATTAAAAGTAAACACTTTTGAATGAATCCAGTCATTTTGAATGCTACGGTATCAAAAATTATTATTCATTTTGAGATTTTCTGAAGATCACATTTACTTGTTGTTGTTGTTGTTGTTGTTGTTGTTAGTGTTTTTAAAGATCAACTTTAGGTCGGCATTAAATGACGGCAATGGTAATCTAAAGAGAATTCAAATAAATATTGAATACAAACCAATATGTATTTAATATTTACTGATATCAATTTTAACAAACAAACAAAAGGCCAATAGCTGATATGATACTGATTATAGTAAATACCCTTTTAGCAATATTACACACATCCCAAATTAGACTTTATTAGGGCTGGGTTTTGGCGCAAATTTCACGGTTCGACTCACAAGCTTGTGATTTAATTCAGTTTCCGATTCAATTTAATTTAATGTAATATTGATCATTTATATCAGGTACAGAACATGCCAATTTTTCTCAAGTGAAAAAAGTGTCTCTCATCTAATGCTGTAGTCAGTTGGTACTACATTGCTACATTATACATTACTTGAAGGTAAAAATGAACTGATTTGTATAGAAACACTTAAATTACACAGTGAAGTTATTATAATAATAAAGTAACAATAACATAATTATATTCCTACTCCAAACGTTTCAATGTGGGCTTTTGTAAAAAAAAAACAAAAAAAAAAAAAACAGATTTATTCAAACATAACTTAAACACTGAAGAACAGTAAAAAAGTATAATGAATTTGTTATGCGGTGCATATAATTAGCAAAATGCTCCTTCCTAGAGTTTTCTAGCTGACTATTGGGTTTATGGTCACCGAATATGTTTTTTCTGAGGTAAATGTGATGTTATGTGACATTGTTTATAAGCTGTTATATGTCTTTGCACGGATGAAACACTGACTGAGTTTGAGTCTTTCTTTTAACATACCTTCAGATGTTCACTCATGTTTAATTTGTGCTGTAACCTGTATTAAAGCAGAGGAGATGATCAGTTCACATGCAGTTCATGCTGCAGCTTCTTTTGAACTGAGGCACTACAGCAATCTGTCACTCCACATTAAACAGCACCAAAATGGCATTTATTGTATGGATACTGTAATAAAATGGATAGAACATGAGATTTGAGACCTTGTCATATCAAAAGTAACAAAGCACAAAGCCTGTTGCAGTTTATTGGACGGGAAGTGCAGTACAATGTTATGTTCGTTAATTGAAAACAGGCTAGAATAATCAATTCTTGTGATTTAGGATTCGATATGGTTTCGTTAAAATGAGCATCGATTAAAATTGAGAAATCAGTATTTTTCTTTTTACCCAGCCCTAATTGTTGTTTTTTCTAAATGGTGAAAACTTGTAATTCCAGAAAGCAAGACCTTACTTGTGCTCTTCTTTTTTCTAAAGATACTGTGTTGATCATGACACACTAGCATTTTATTAGCCTAGTGTCATGCAGAGAGTTTATACTTGATTATGTGTATAATTTCCTCATAACTGCCAGCATTGCCCTCGGCTGCCATCCTCAAATTTGTCTTATTCCGCTATTGTGCATTTTGAATACAGAGCTCTAATAATCACTGTTTCTATCCTCTGACTCCAAGATATGCCCTGAATTCTAATGATCTCTCAGCCCGGTTGGAGAGTGACCTGTAGGGCATTTGTTCAGGGTGAGAAAAACAGACTTGTTTTAATGCTGTCACCTGAACAGCAGGTGCGCTATGAATTGGGCACGCTGGCAGAATCTCCTTCTCTCAGTTTTCAAGTGACGTCTCTGTACAACACAAGAACACAGAGCCTTGAAAGGTTTGATGCTGCGCAGCGAGGAGGAAACCGAGGTCTGTCTTTTTGTCTCACGCGATAAGTAGCGGAGCCTGGCGTTAGATCCAGTATGTGGCGACTGCTCTAAATAATTCTCAGAGTGTAGCGTGCTGCACATTGTCAGCTTTCTCGCTCTAGAAAACAATGTAGGTGAGCTGGGCTTTGTACGGTGAGGCAGCTTGTGATTCTAAAGTAGTAAAAAATAGGAAGCAGGCAAGACTGCGATATACGGGATGTTTAAATAGTTTCTCTTGTGTTAAAGGAGCTTTCTGAAGAACTGTTTAAGAGCTTTCAGCATAATCGCTTTTCTGTGAAAATGATAAAACTATGCATAAAAGTTTGTATAAATGGATTTAAGCAGTGCTTTAATCATTTTTCATTTTAAAGGTTAAAGTAAGGGTTTCATTTGTTAGCATACCTGCAAATGACTATGGCATGACAATTTGAGAAACATCTACACTCTTAAAAATAAAGGTTCCAAAAGTTGGTTCCCAGTGATGCCATAGAAGAACCTTTTTGGGTTCCAAAACCAAACCCAGGGGTTTTTGCAGTAATGTCAAAGAAGGGCCATTGTTGGTTCTCCAGTAATCCTTTCAGTGAACAGTTCTTTAAAAAAAAAAAAAGATGCCAATAAAGAACCTTACTTTTGTGTGGAACTGGTTAGGCTCACACAGCAAAAAGCGTGATATTCAGAGTGCTACATCCGTCATCTGGTCTTGCATCAGGGGTGTTTCCTCCAAGGAGGCAAGGGAGGCAGTGTCTCCTCAAAATATTGGATGAGAAAAAAAATTCTAGTTAAAAAAATAGAACAACACCAATATTACAAAATATAACATTTAAAAGTATATAAATCACTCATTTTTCTAAAGAAACATTGTCCAACAGCAACACCAGCAGGTAAAGTTGCAGTGGGAGTCAGGGTTGCCAGGTCTGCAAAACAAAACCAACCCAGCAACATTTTTTCCATAGTTTTCCCCTCTGCCTTAGTCGAAATTGTGTTCCTTGGGATCGCTTTAACCCATGAATTCAAAAAACAACCCACGACATCAGTAGCCAAATTCTGTGGAAAAAACGCATACTTGGCAACACTGGCGGGAGTTACAACACCTCTCTCGCCTTCTCTGAAGCCGTTGAGTTTTACATGCGGTGGGTTTGGTGGGGGGGTAATTGAGAATGAATGGGTGAAAGTTAAGTACGCATAAAAGTACGCGATACGATTAGATATGACTGGTTATGATTGGCTGTGATTGGTTTATGCAATAAATCTCGCCTCTTGTGTTTGTGCACGTTCTGCGTTGGCAAATCAGTCTGAATGAACAATATAATGGCATTGGTGTTAATGGGAAGACTAATTTAAAAAAAAATTATAAAAAAAAAAAAAAAAAGGAAATAAACAACTGGCACACTTAGATATAACCACTTTGTCAAAATAAGATGATTTTAGTGAGTAATCAGCTTGGTGAAATTTTAAGTAAATCTCTGTGTCTGTGACCAATATCTACCAAGCTTTGATGACTTTGATGAAAATTCAAAAATACTTCAAAGTTAAAAAGAACAGCTGAACAAGTTCACAAATAAAATATATTGTTTAAATTGTTATTGCCTTGAGTTATAATTTTGAAATAAATGTAAAATGCTTAAAAACACTAACTTGATCAGATTCATACTTGGCATTAATAAATAGAATATTGATTACATTGTTAATCTAAAAATACAAAATATAAAATTTTAAATATAAAATATACAAAAAAATTCTTCTTTTTCTGGTAGTGTAAGTAATGTTTAAAATGTGACTTGGACATGAATTTTAATTTGATTTAAAAGGGGGAGGGGGAGGGGAGGGGGGGTCTTGGAGAACTTTGCCTCCTTATTTCAGAACACCACGGTCTTGCATATATATTTAAAATGTAATAAATCTTTTTACTATTGGCAGAAGTAGGTGATTTCTGGCATGTTCACACTGCAGGAACTGGGAGCGATTTTAGTTATAAGCACACCTTTTGGAGGACTAAATTATTTCCTACTTCAGAGTGGTGTCTCACAACCCAGCACATGTGATTGACTGAACACATGCCATGCAAACAATGGCACCTGCCACTTTGGAAAAGCCATGTACATATACTTACTGCAAACTCCATGAACATAGAAAACCGAAATAAATGGACCACCACCAAAGTCCAGCCACTTTTCTGTCCTCCATTCTTCAGTTTTTGGCATTGATGAATGCCATGCCTAAATTACATAGCTTACATCACTTCATAGTTCTTACAGTACTGCTGGTGCAAATGCAACCAGGAAAATAGCCACAGGGAGCCATTTATTTCTCGAGGGACCGCCCTGGTGGCTAGTTCCTATAACTGAGTTCCTATAATTACCCGGTGTGCCCCTTTTTCTGAAAGACTTCATGCAGTATGTCTGAGTGCATGAATGTGTGCATGCTCTTCTGTATTGAATATTTCATTATGGCATATCTTTTCTTATCTGTACCTTCTCAGTATGTTCCTCAGGGCCATTATGAAATGTGTGCACACCTACGCTGGACTTCATTAATGTGCATATGACAAAACCCATCGGAATGCATGTATAGCAGGTGGAATGCAACCAGCAGTGCTGGCATGCCCTCCAACTATCCCCACAGAGCAGGATCACAGCACCCCATTCTCCAATGGGAATTCCTCCAGCAAGGTGATTTGACAAGCCTCTGATACAACACATATACGCTGGTCAGAAGAATGGCTGTTATTTTCACAGTCAAAGATAACTTCAAGCTCCCTGCGGAGCAAAGCCTTGGGCAACAAGCCTAGCGGGAGCGCAAACTGCCACACAATACCCAGTCGACAATCCATCATTCCATGGCTTCACCCAACTTTAGCTTCTGACTTGAAGTCAAAAATACCCACGTCACATTTTTAACCAGAGCTACGAGTTGCTGGGTTTTCATGTAGAACGTATTCTCATGTGATGCTTTTGACGCTTTGTTTTTTATAAAGCAGACTCTGTGGCACTGAATAGCTGAAAAATGGCGCTTGACATTTGCAATAGCTGCATGATACCTGGAGGCCTAATGTCTTTAATATTGGTCCTAATCCAATTCGCCTCCATATGCAGAAAGTAGTATGTCTCTGTGGAGAGTTCACATGATGTATTGCTGAATTAATCTGCACTGCCACCATGTTATGAATGGATCCAAATAAACTGGAGGAAAGAATCAAGGATAACTGTCTTGAGGTCTGAAGTGAGCTTGGATGCATGGGATACTTAAAGGAACAGTTTATCCAAAAATAAAAATTCTGTCATTATTAGCTGTTTCTTCCATTACTCTTCAAGTTGCACAGCTTGAAATTGGGAGTTGAAAATACGCCCAATGGAAACTTTCGTCAATTTAAAAAAAAAAAAAAAACCCTATACATATTGCAAAAACGTTTTTACGCTCATATGAGGTGGTTTTTCAGGCAATTCGAAAAAGAAATATTTTGCAAAACTGCAAAAGAAACGTTTTTTTTTTCCGCATTTACAGGTGACCTAGCATATGTAAGTGTCACATAGTCATTCTTTAATGTACTATAACCTCCGAGAAACACCATACGTGTCCGCTCTCAAGTATAAGGGGCTTTCCTTGCCGTTAATGCTTGGATAACCCCTTATTTACACTGTACACGTCTGTGGCGCATTACGGCTCCAACACGGCCACCGGAGCTGATAGCGACCTCTCTAGTCAATGCTTGTGCTTATACCAATTAAAAATAATGGCTAGTGCAGTGGCTGCGATATATACGTAAACCTACAAACATCTGTCACCATGACTTATCGCAAGAGGAAAAAATTATGTTTTAGTTGCATAACATTGGTTAATGGAAACGCTGTCATTTCGCAATATTTTTGTTTATTGGCATTTATCAAATGTTGCAAAAGTTTTGTGCAAATCTGTAATGGAAAAGCAGTTATTGACGCACACTCGTTGTTGTTGTTCCAAACCTATTAGCTCTTTCAGCATGAAAAATGGAGGGGAAAAAAAACTTTAGCCCTTACAATTTGCAACCTGGTTTCATGACAAAAACATACCTGGGGGAAGTTTTTCACAACACGCGAAATACATACCAATAAGTACATATCACTGCAGTTTCCAAAAGAAATGAACGTTTTCGTACACAGTTATGATTAGAGCTTTATACTGTATGTTTCGCATTCTGGTGTTCTGGCAAATAATGCTACCTATCAGATTTAACCCCAACACTGTAGTTTTAATATTTACTTAAGTTTAGGGTTGGTATAGGTGTACACCACAGGGTAGCACAAATGGACACTATACCGGACGTAACAAGCTTGCTTGGTTGCTCATGCGGCACGGAATTGGATTTAGGATGTCTTTGGGTACGAATTCCAATGAAAACATGACTCATGATTAAAGAGCTGAAAGATGAAAAACAAGCTAAAACGGCATGCTTGCGATTGTGTTTTTACATCACATTTTAGTACAGATGGTACGTTATTTTAAAACGTCAAATATATAAAATGTTCTACCTATTAGATTGTGTTTTATTAATGTCTACACCTACCCCAACTGTAAACCTACCCCTTACAGTAAGGCAAAAACAGTAATTATTGTGCAGCACATCTGTATACCATCTAGCCTTTAGCATAAAACGTACCACATGCATGTTCATCTGTTCCAGGGAAAAAAACAAACACATATTTCTATCGGAAACTGCAGTGATATGTACTTATTGGTACGAATTTCACGTCTTGCGAAAAAGGTCCCCCAGGTATGTTTTTGTCATGAGACCAGGTTGACAGTTTGTGTGCTTATATACAAAGTCTTCTAAAAAAGGCACAAAAATAAATAATTATTCACAGAAAATTGTATTTTCGAGAATGGGTCATTGAGTCATTCAGGTTTATTTTATTTAATTTAATTTTATTTTATTTTATTTTTAGAGCTGTTTCTATTCAACATTCATAAGGCTTCATTAGACATGAGAGACAGCACAAAAGTCAAATTATATGTATTTATTTATTTACTTTTCTGGAGCTTATCAGCTGTTAAATGGGTCAACTGAAATGGGGCAACAAGAAACATACACATGGAAAAACATTTTCCTCTGTTTTGCATAATGATGATGAACAACCTCAAATTTGGGCTCAGAGGAATACAGGTATGATAGAGCTCTCTTGATACAGTCTGGTTCACTGATAACACAGCAAATTGTGCTCTTGAGATAATCTTAATTAGCATCGTTCATTCTGTAATGATAGAGCAGTTGTACCCCCCCACCCCCCCCCCCCCCCCCACCCCCAAACCAGCAGACATAGCACTCTTTACAAAGTATAACTGAAAAGATGCAGGTGTGCAGTATATTGCTTTGTTGGACAGGCTGCATTTGCCGTTTTGCTATTGACATTTGGATGTCGTATATGTGTTTTGTTTTGTTTTTTGTTTTTTTTTTACCTATGATGATCTAACAGTTTACTCAGTTTTCTGCCATTTTTATTTGATTTGGATTGTTTGGCTTATGATTGCACTTTGGTCATCTCTGTATTTTGCATTCGTGAAGCACAAAGTCATATTCAGAAGTGAATTGTTTTGTTTGTTTATATAGTCTATGAGTAATTAGGTCCCTGAATGCTCAGGAAATGGAAGATTTTACCTATTCTGTGAGAATGGATAGATGGAAATGTTTTATCTTTTCTTTTACTGCTTTGAAAGAGCCTTGCAAAGACATTTTTAAAAAAAAAATCAGTCATATAGCATATGACTATGAATTTAGCAGGGGCACTAGGGGGCAAAGTTTGTTGACATGGGCATTGGCCCCACTCCTGGGTGCTTAGAAGCACCCCTGGTCCCACAGAGAGCAGCCCGGTCATGATCACAGAGATTTAGCTAGAGGGCTACAAAAACAAAGCCTGCCCTACTTCTCCAGCTAATGTTGGTAAAATTAATGATTAAATAGATGAGTAATTGGTTAGAAAAATATGTCGAATGTCCATGTATCAGCCTTCTCAAGAGGCCCTTGCTTTTACCGACTCTTTATTAAAAGTTCACTTTTCTTTTCTCTGCGAACTCTTCAAACATATCCCCAGTGTAAAACCCATCTATTCAAACCCATCAACTTTTGTTTTTTCAAACTATCCAGCTGGTAGCCTAGTGGAGAGTATCTATTTTTTCTTCATTAACTTTTGAACATCACCCTAATAAAATCTAAGTATTAAATTGAATCTAAACAAAATATTGTAGGATAACCAAATGAGATACTGCTTAAAGTTGTTAATGCAGAAATTATGTATAAAATGTGCATTTAGTGTGCTTTTATCACTGAAAGTGCAGTAGCACAATGCATTGTATTATTTATATTTATATTGGAGTCTAGTTACATTCAACAAACCTGAAGACTGGCTTTTTTTGATTGCCTGAAGAGTGCATTGCAATTATCTTGGTGACAAGTTAACGCATGTGAGATCGCACCTGCGCATGTGGGTGCTTTTCATAATATGCCAAATGTTAGTGTATGCATTTCACTAACTGTTATATCACTTCCATTGTGATGCCACTTCTCTTTTTCTTCCCTTTGCACATCAATCTGCCAAAAGCTCAGCAAGAAATTGCATACACGGTGGGCTTTTTGAGTGTTGCTCTTTTCTTATACATGGCAAAATGAATTCTCCCTACTTCAGATTGCATTTTGCTCAGGCTATGAATGACTTATCCTGGTTTTTGGGAAACCAGCCAAAGCAAAAAGAGAGATATTTTTGCCACCATAGACCAACATATGTTGGCCATGCAGGTTCTTCTATTTAGAGCTTTTGAGGCTGAGGCTTTAATATGTTGTGTGAATGTACTTTTTTGTTATTGGAACATGTATTTTTATTGTTATTTAGATTGCACCTTGGTCAAATAAAAGTTGCATTGTATTGCAGTGCAATAAGAGGTAGTTTAATGGCTGGCATTTGAAATTTTGATGATGGAACGTTTAGTTGGCACTTTTTGAACTGCATCTTTGGGTGAAATCTAATTAGATGCTAAATAAATAAATGAATAAATTCTGGTCATCTGGTTTTGTACAGATATTTCTCCCTTTACTGAATCAGAATTCAGGCTTATTAAGAAACGGACTGAGGTCACCATGACTTCTCTCTCGCTTCAGGCCACATGTTCTTTCTAGCCTTCCTGCTTTGAAGCGAGAGGAGAAATGTGCAGGACACAGTTTGATCAAAGCGAGAGCAGAATAATTTGGCCTTCGGGACTCTGTGAGATATCTTAGCCACCTCATCTCCAGACAGCACAACAACAACAACAAAGACAGGCCTTCAAAATAGCCACATTCTCCTACATCCAAACATTTCACAAGTCTTAAAAGAATAGTTCAGCCAAAAATAAACCATCAGTTGTTGACCTTCATGTTATTTCAAATCCACGACTCTCTTCTGTGCAACACAAAAGGTACATTTTTGAAAGTTCTGAATAGATTCGACTCACTTTTCAAATATAATGAATAAGGACTGGAGCTTGCTTCCTTTAAGATAAAAAGCTGCAGATGACTTTTATATACTATTTATCCTTTAATTATTTTTTAATTCACCTTTTTTGTTCTACAGATCAGATTCATCTGGTGCAAAATGAAACAACATATCTTTAATGATCATCTAAAAGTTTAAGGCCATCATAGTCCAGCTCTTATGAAGCACTTTGAAAATGTTGTTGTTTTTGCAAACAAATGCATTGTAAGTCCATCATCTATGGCCGACAGATTTGTTTACCAGGGCCTCAAACACTAAATTTGCCTCAGACTTCTCTGAAAGCTGACAGCTTTGTCATTGTAATGTCATATTTTATTTTTGAAATCTCATTTTAGCAACCTCAATGCTTGACAGATATTGTCATTTAATATACAGTGTCTATAACAAGTTAGGTTGCTCCCAAAGGCATCTCATTTCCAGCTCTTGGATGCGTTCTTGACAACCACTAATTGAAGGCTATTGATTGAAAGTCAACAATAGGCCCTCTGTGAGTGCGGGATGTAACATCTCTTTCACATTAGCTGATAGTACTGTGCTTTATCTGATGCAGTGACTCATCCAGAACACTTGAATGAATTCATTAACCATTCATTAACTCCTCCAACTTACCATTAGGCAGCAGGTACTGTTTAAAACTTTTGTGGAATCTTTCTTTCTCTCTCTCTCTCTTTTTTTTTTTTTTTAAATAGAGCTGTAGGTTGTTTTAAGTAAATGGGCTGTACTCAGCCACATTAGGACTCTTTATTGCCCCCTTGCTGCAGGTTCCATAACCTTCATGACAAAATATATAATTTTATAATTTTATGAATTTAAATCATACATTTTATTTAAATGCTACAAAAATGTAAGAAAATTAAGTACATTAAGTACAATTAAATAATAGAAATGAAATATAAATACATCACAAATGTATAAAGCAATGTGTTAAGCAATTAATAAATTAAGAATATTAAGAAATTAATAACTGTATTAATTAAAAGATTTAAATGAAAGGAAATTAGCACTTTTACTCACCAAGGTTTACGCATAAATACAAAGCAGCACAACTTTTTCAACAGTGATAATAATAAATCTTTATTGAGCACCAGAATTATTTCTGAAGGATCATGTGACACAGGAATGAAGTACATGTTAAAATATATTAAAATGAAAAACGGTTAATTTAAATTGCAATAACATTTCACAATAATTATGTTTTTACGTCCAGATTTGGTATGAGCATAAAAGATTTCTTTCAAAACATCAGCATGATGTACTTAAAAGTGACAAAATTGTATTTAAAACAAGTGTGCCTTCTGAGCACTTTTGATGATTGCAAAAGCGTTTGTTGTGCTGTTCTGTAAGTTTTACTTTTCCAGTGCTTGTTGATGCGACACAGTCCCTCAAATGCCCTAGCTCAGCAATTGATCCGTGCTCCATAATTTATGAGTAATTTATTTGTTAATTTGTCAAATCCCATTTGAAACGTATTTATTTGTGACTGCGTTACGCCAGGAGAAATCACTTAAAGGCGAGCTGCAGAATGCCACTATCAGAATTTGAGATTTTTTCTCAGTCAGTACTCTCTGTCCTCATCCTCTCATCCTTGGTATTTGTGCTTTATTTGGTGTTCAGTTTTGTTGGAAGACATGAAGATGAGTTGACAAGGCTTCAGAAGGAGTAAATGTTTCTTCGTATGGAGCATCACATGAGGGGGTAAAACCTGAGACTCCCTGTTGGTCAGTGGGTGAAAGGGCTTATGTGTTAGCAGATCAAAGCCCTGGCGGTGTTACCCCCTTCTGCGCCATCTCACTCCTCCACACCTTCTCATTCGTATACCTTCACAAAGAAAACATAGACCTGTGATCCCAGTCTGTTCTACCCAGGCTTTGATTCGCCAGGCACAGGATTCTTATTTTCTTTCCAGGCACGGCGAGGTGGCTTTGAACTCTGATGTCGTGGAGAGAAAACCATTCAGCTTCGCATGGAAGGAGCTAAAATCCAATAACTGGTCTTCTTGTTCTCCCTGTGGTATCAAAGGCATCATAAATGCTTAAATGAACTTCTAGATTTAGCTAGTACATATGTACACAAGTTTGCTTTAGCTTGCAGGTGAATTATCTTTTGTTATATAAGAGCAAATGGCCACATGTGGCGGCTTTTTGGATGACCGTGGGGCTGAGTTCACGTTTTCCATCGTCGTGCTGTTCGGCAAAGCGTGTGCTTTGTTTACCTGGATGATTGATTTCAAGTCGAGTTATGTACAGAGTGCTGTGAGAACAGGACTACACTTCTTGTATCTCTCGTACCTAATGGTCCTGTTACAGTCATCGCTGGTGTTTATACTGTGCAGATGCTTGGCCCTTGTGAATGTTCACCCCTCCTAGAACCCTTACTGTATGATTTACTTTGTAGGTATCCTTGAATTATTAAGCCTGGCTGCCATGCCTCATCAGCCAAGTTTTTCACAACAGGCAGGGAGGCAGTGCCTCCACAAAAATTTGGATGAGAAAATTTGTAGTACAGAAAATAATACAATGCAAATATCACAAAATATGACATTTAAAAAGTGTGTAATTCACACGCTTTTATAAAGAAACATTGCCCAACAGTAACACCAGCAGGTGTCGCTAACTGTCACGCCTCCCCTGAACTCACTGAGTTTTAACAGACCCCCCAAAAACATGTGGTGGGTTTGGTGAGGGGTAGTTGAGAATGAGTGGGGAAAAGTCACATAAGAGGAGGCAATGCCTCCATCGCAATATGACTGGATATGACTGGTTATGATCAACTGTGATTGATTCATGTGATCCCACCTCTTGTGTGCGCGCTCTGTGTTCGCGAGTCAGTCTGAATGAACAAAACAATGGCGTTAATGGAAAGACTAATTTAAAAATTAAGTGAACAACTTAGTGAACAAGTTTTTAGTGAGTAATCAGCTTGGTGACATCTAAAGTAAATCTCAGTTTCTGTGACCAATTTTTACAGCGCTTTGATAACTGATCCGAAAAATTAAAAAATAGTTAAAAGATTAACTTTTAACTATTTTTGAATTTTTAGGCTCAGTCATCAAATGATTAAATTAAATTATTAATTATTAAAAACAGCTGAACAAAAGTTTACAAACGGTTACTGCCCTGTGTTATTATTTCAGAATAAATGTCAAATGCTTAAAAACACTAACTTGATGAGATTCATGCATGGCTTAAATAAATAGAATATTGATTGCATTGTTAATGTAAAAATATAAAATACAATTAAATATTTTTTTTCACTCCCTGTCTTTTTCTGATAGTGTAACTAATGCATATTTAACCAAGAAAATTTTTACATTTGATCATTTGATTTTGAAAAAAAAAAAAAAAAGAAAGAAAGAAAGAAATGTTTTAAATTAATTTGTTTCAGTATTTCAAAATCAATATTTTTAAATTATGTGTGGATGATCATGTGTCACTAAAGACTGGAGCAATGATGCTGACAATAAGTTACATTTTAAAATATATTCAAATTAAATAGATTTAGATGACAAGTATATAAAGCACCTGGAGGACTTGGAATATTGAATATGAGTCTTAGGCTGCATTTACACTGCAAGTCTTAATGCACAGATCCGATCTTTTGACCATAACCGTTTTTTTTGGCCCGCCTGTTTACATTCACCTTAGACAAGACTGGTGTCAATATCTGTGTTTACATTAATTCCCGGCAAAAATGATTGTCAGTGATCACTTTACTATGGACATGGTAGACCCTCAAGTTTTGAATGGCCTTGCTGTTTAAATGATTTATATAGTTCACGTTGAGTGGCCATTATTATTTCCCAGTATATGGACAACAGTTGTATGGATGTTTTGCAGCACAAAATGTAACTGTATGGATACAGACAGGAAAATAACAGTAATTCTCATTTGTTATTTTATCTACAGCTTGTTAGAGGTAGAATTCTTTAGTGAAATAAAGTAGTGCCAAGATTATATTTATTTTAATGAATTCAGATTAATTGGCCCTTCGCAAACAAGCTTGATTGACAGGCGATCTTACCAATCATAACGCAGAATCTGCCATTCTGTCCGACAAACAAATCAGACAGGACTTAAGTGGACTTAAACTTGAAAAATAATGTGTGTATTGACGTCTTTCTGTGGTTGAAATAAAATATGTTTTGATGTTCATTCATGTTTTTTTCATGCTTTAAGTAAAGAAGAAAAGATGATGGGTTCACATGTCGACTGATCTAATAAGGCAATACAGTGATCTGTCACAACACATTAAAGAGCCACAAAATTGTAATCATTGTTTACATTTCTTAAAAAATGACAACATTTTAAAGCTGAGACCTTGTTTCATACCAGAAGTAACTTGCTCTGTCTTGTCTGTCAGCGTGATGTCAGTTTCCTCTTTGCTCTGTGATGTATTTTTCATTGCGTGAGAACATGTGTGAGAGTGGCATTGTTTGTCGGAAACAGCAACAGTAACTAAGGAGGGTGGGTTTTTGCGAAGGGTCAGTTAACAACAGAGAGAGAGTTAAGCTTGTGAACAAGTGAACCCTGATAACACACGTACGTCTTGGAGACGTCTATTTGTCTATCTGCATTTATTAGAGCGTTTCCTATCAGATGTCAAATAGATGTCTATTAGATATCTTTAAGGTGTTTATGATTTAGAATGTATGTAAAACTGACATCTTACAGATGTCTGTCAGATGTCTGTACACAGCAGATGCTTTCCAGATCAAGTGATCTTTAACAGACATCTTGCAGACATACGTGTGCTATCTGGGAAAGTTATAACCTTATTCCTGAGAAATATAATGTAGCTTTTAGTAGCGAAGCTGTTGTTGTTGTTTTTTGTAATTCACAGGGCAGGGGTTGAAAACCAGCTGATGAACATTAAATTTCTTACCTATATAGTTTACGTCTCAATAAAATGTGAGCTTATACAGCACACTGGCATTAAAATGCTGTCTTTATGGGCAAACGTGTCATCCTCGCATTGGGAGTTCTGAGGGGAATTGGATATGTGTGTTTAGACGTGGGTCGGATGTTCACATATCTGATATGGATCCAATATTCCATTTGGAAGTTGCTCAAATCGGATGCGAAAAATGGATCTTGTGCAGATTTTTGTGTTTACACGTGTGCAACAAATTCTGATCTGATTTTTATTTTATTTTTATTTTTTTGTGCCAGTGTAAATGCAGCCTTACAGACTTTTTTGCCTCTTATAAGACTTTATTTTTTTTTAAACATTTTGTATCTTCTCATTTACATATTCTTCAAAGTTTCACCTTTTGTGTCCCACAGAAAGAGGAAAGTGAGAAATGATGGGTAACTTTGGGGTCATTTTGGGGTTAACTATCTCTTTAATGCATGGAATATTTAGGTATATTTATAAGTTTCAGGTATTCTATATACAAGGCTTCAAAGGGAGATTATTATTATTATTAAGTTGGCTGCCATGCCTGATCAGTTACATTTTCAAAGTGATATTTCTGTGAACTTTTCCCGTATATATCTGAAATGAGATTTTGGAAATGTAAAATAGGGTTATTGATATCCACGTCTTTGTACTTACCGGCCATTTTACGGTCACCCTGTCTCCCCTGGCTAGTTCCACTCCGTGTGGTTATTTAAAGCCTGATTGGTTGCTAAAGTGACCCATTGCTCTGTTGCCTGCTCTCTGGCTTGTCTTGAGATTTACAGATGCATTTGTGCCAAACCTCTCCTTCCTGTTTCACTACACACACACACAGTAGCAGAGTTTGGCAGGAGAAGAGATCCTGCATTACCTACATTGGTTTGTTATACATCAGACATCAGACACATTTGTGTGCTCATCATTTATCTCTCTCTAATATCCACACACACACACACATTGCATACACTGCGAATGCGTTCTTGGATACACACAGGATCTATTATGCACCTGTTTTCAGCCCATCTCCTCTCACTATCTCTCCCTACCTCGCACACTGATTCGCTCTCTCTCACTTTCACAGCCAGAGTCACACATTAGGCTGTATTCACTGGCTAGTCTGACAGCTGAGCTCTTTGATGCAGAAAGAGATGAGTGTATCTCTAAGGTAATATTGCACTCTGCTGCCAAAAGGGGGGGAAAAAAGAATGCTTTTGGACATCCAAACTTAATCGTTTTCACACCAGCTGAAGGGCAGCTTTGAGGACAGACATGATAGGTATTTGGTGTGTAGCGTGAAGGTGTCAGTCGGTCATTTTGTGAATTTGAAACGCCGTGATCCTCAAACTGCAAGAAACGTCTTTTATTCCTCTCACGACGATGTCTAGTTCGTACCATATGCACAGATTCAACTGGGGTGGGGGGCAAAAAATGAAGCGTCACACTGTAGGCCTGTACAAAATGAGCAAATCTCTGAATTTTTGTAAGATATCTAACACATGCTTTTAGTATAATAAAAGTTTGTGAGAAGTCACAAAGAAATGTATATAATTGAATCTTATAACCCTTAACAGTTGTGACAGGGTCACTGAATCAGTGAGTTGAACTGTCCAATCTGTGATTCATCAAATGATTAATTTAAAAAAAGACCATGCTCAAATTAAGCATTTGTTTACATATCAGACATTACTATATTTCATAAACACCAAGGCGATCTAGGCATTCAGGTGGCTTAAAAATATACTTAAGGTCATGACGTTCATTATCAGCCAATTACATACACTGCTTTTACAACAGTGATGTAATTTAGGTTGAGCACAGTCGTGACTAGTGAGTGCAAACTTTACAAAGCTGATTTTGTCTAAAACTTTTAATGTTTAGCTATAATATATTTAAGGAAATAGTTCACTACCATGGCAAGCACTAGCACAGCCATGACAGAGCCCAGCAACGGCAAAGGAGCTCCTGCCTTCAATGATGACAGCACTTGCCCAGATGATTTGGGAGAGGATAGGCCTATGCAAGTCAAATTGAGTATGTATCCCACATGCCTATTTGGTACAAAAAGGAGGTCATTTTTAGACTATTGGTTTCAGAAAAAAGATTGGCTCAAGTATTCTGTTAAAGCAGATGCAGCCTTACACGATTTCTACCAAGGCCCCCTCTAGAAACGCAAATGCCTCCAAGTTTGAATTGGCTGGCACCAACTCTGGCTGAAAAAAAAAAATCTAAATATTGAGAAAATCGCCTTTAAAGTTGTTCAAACAAAGTTCTTAGGAATGCATATTACTAATCAGAAATTAAGTTTTGATATATTTGCAGTAGGAAACTTACAAAATATCTTCATGGAACATGACTTTTACTTAATATCCTAATGTTTTTTGGCATAAACGAAAAATCGATAATTTTTTTTGGCTATTGCTACAAATATACCCATGCTACTTATGACTGGTTTTTTGGTCCAGGGTCACATATAATAGAATATAATGGTTCCCACTTTATTAGGTGGCCTTAGCTACTATGTATTTGCATTTACATGAATCATTGAATACAATGCACATATTGTGTACGTACATGTTTTTACATTGTACTTATATTTAAAAAATACACGCAATTACATCTGTAATTAACTGATGTAATTACATGGTAACACTTTATTTTAAGGTGTCCATAATACAGAGTAATTACCTAATTAAGTACTTAAATAGTAGCCATTGTACTGACTGTACATGAAAACAAAATGTACTTACCATGTAACTAAGTTATGGAACAGCCTGTAATTACAGTTTGTAATTATGTAGATGTAATAGGCAGCCGCTGTTACACATATCTAACAGGCCGAGTCTGTTACACAGCTACTTGTACACTTAAGTACAATCTTGATACACTTTATTTTAAGTAGCTTATGCCTGTGTACTTACATTTTTAATTACGTTGTATAAAGTGTGTAACGCATTTGTAACAGTGGCTGCCTATTACATCTACATAATTCCAAACTGTAACTATAGGCTGTTCCATAACTTAGTTACATGGTAAGTACATTTTGTTTCAAGTAAGTACAATGGCTACTACTTAATTAAGTAATTACTCTGTATTATGACACCTTAAAATAAAGTGTTACCAATTACATTTATAATTACACTGTTGACCCATCCCTTACACTTTAACCCACCCTTAAACCTACCCAATCCACCAAACCTGTTCCTAACTTTACCCCAAACCCCATTTCAATAGCTGCAAAAGTGTTTTGCAATACAATATAAACACAATAAGTACATTGTACTTATTTTTGATGTAAGTACATAGTAGGTAAAGGCCAACTAAAATAAAGTGGGAACATATAAGGTAACAAAACATTCTTAATGTTTATGAAATGTTCTTAAAATTTTGTTTGTTTACGTTTCATAACATTGAGAGAAAATGTTCTGAGATCAGCATTTACCTTATGATGTTATTTGTACTTGATGAGCGTTCTCATAATGTTGAGAGAAAGTTTTTAGAACAGCATTCTTAAAATGTCGTTATGATGTTGATTATATTTGCTGAACATTCTAATCATTTAAATAATGTTATAATCACAATAAAACTACATTTAATCATTCTTAGACTTAAAAATAAATGTTCAAATAATGTTATATTTTGGGCGAAAATAAAATTCTCAATGTTTTTATAACCTAAATTTGTTAGCTGGGAAACTGAGGAATGAGGGCTGACTTTGAGGTCATTTTGGGGTGAACTATTCTTTTAATACGGGGAGTATTTTGGGTATATTTTTTTAAACTTTGGGCATCCTAAAATGAACTTTGTGTAGTAAATTTTCCACTGAGGTAAAATTTGTTAGATGTGCAAATTCTGAAAGTCCTCAGGCACACAGACAGAATTTGCACATCAGGAAAGATCATAGAGAAACTGTATGAGTATGTAAACACGAACACTTCCATCAGTTTACGGAGTCACTTTAGTCTAGCATGCCTTTGATTCTGCTTTGCACACATCACTTGTCAGATAAATGTCAGATAAGGGTACAGCTTTCTGTCTTGCAGTTTAGTAAGCCAAATTTTACTCTCATTTGATGCATGATAATTGTTATTTTAAACTTATTGTACATATCATAACAGGTGATTTTTGCCCAGACTTTTCATTCACAAATGCTTGGACTGTAATCACAGTTGTTTAAAATGATGTGTTGCAAATATATCAGTATAGATGTGTGGTGATTGTCATGGCAGTGCACATGCAGAGCGGGAGAATGAGCAAACTGAGATACTATTCACCATTTATGCCACAATAATCTGATTAATTAAACAAAAAATGATTTTGTTTGTCTTAATTACATGCTCACTCAATGATAAAACCATATCAGCTCCAGCCTGTGATTCACATTACTTCGCAAAATAATACATAACCTTTAGCTTGGAGAGCTTGAATGAGAGAGCTTCAAACAGGATATATGTTTGCCCATAAATAATCTTCAGCTAATGCTTCACCAAACAGATTCTCTCAACCTCGTCTAGCTCTCCGTACTCTGAGGGCCAATTTCCCTCCGCATCGATCGATGGTCAATTCCAGCCGGCGTGAGAAGCATCTCTTATTCCCTATGGATTTTCACGTCATCCCGATGACGAACTGCAAATAGTCAGTCGCCAATCATGTCCCACTTTTCCGCTTACCTTAGCCTGTCGGGACGCCGCTGCTGCCCTGAGGTGGCAACGTACTGATGGAATGAGGAAGTGGCCCTCGTGTGCTTTAGCACCACATGTGCTTGTCACAACCCTAAAACCTTTGGTTGACATGTGGATGAGTAGTTAAAGGAATAGTTTGCCCCAAAATCATGTCGCTTCAAATTTGCCTCAATATGGTACATCTCATTTTGCGTTTCTCTAAAGAACTGAAGTCAGTTGGGATAGGAATAGCATGAGGGTGAGTAATTGATGATGCAAATTTCATTTTTGAGTCAACTATTCCTTTAAGCTACTGGCTGTGGAGGAAAGACAGGAAGTGAGAGGAGTTGTGTGAAACCAAGGCCTGAGAAGACAGGAAGCATATGAGAGTAGTTATAAAATCCTTTTGAATATTCTAGGAGCAATGAGTGAAATTTTTCAGGATATTGGCTATGCTCCTGAAACATGATTGGCATGTTCCTCACAGAACTTCAGGTTCACTCCTCAATGAACTGAGCTGATTATGCTAATAAGACTTCATGAATAGAATGAAGCTTTGCTCTTCCTCCAGCGGCAGTCTGGCTTATGCAGTGCAGTGTGTTAGCACCTAATACCTCTATGTGACCTGTGCTTGAATTAGCTGATCTGGGATCTGACAGCTGCTGTATCTGACAGGCTATTCTCTGGCTGTCTGTTTCTTAAGCCTGATACTTGTATTTGCACCATGGTTACGCCGCTCTCGCCGTGAAGACCTGCCCATCATTCTGTTTTTTAGTATTCTGCATCTAACGGAGCTTAACACATATGCCTTTTTCTACTTCTTCACACGTAGGGTGTGAATTATAACTGAATATTAAATAAATGTAATAACTGTGAAATTAGTCTCTTGCATTCACTAAATGTTTTGGTTAATCTGTCTTTTTTACATATTTAGACATATTAAGATACTAAAGGCAAAAAAAAAAAAAAATTGGCATAAGACATTTTACTGCAATAACCTTTGCTTGTGCCTTTTTGATTACTGTCGGTTTAAATGTCAGCGATGCAGTGTTGCCAGATATTGCTATGAAAACAAATAAAACCTCAAAATGAATAAAAAATAATCCAAAATTAGTTAAAATCTTTTGCAAATAAGATCAGATAAATATAACAAAACCCTAAATTAGTGTCAAATTAAGTGGAAAAGAAAAGTCCAAGATGCTTATAATAGGTGGATCTGGCAACACGTGCCCGCACTCTGTCACAATTCTCTCAAGCCTAGTTTACTCTGCCAGTGTCTCGCAGTGATCATTTTCACACCACAGACGCTGAACATTCTTGCAAACTGTCTAAACTGAATTAAACATGCAAACATGGAGACAGAAGTTGTAAAAAGCATATTAGTCATTTAGAGAACTAGTTGCTTATTAGCATGCATCTCATTAGCATATTGGCTGTTTATTAATATTTATAAACCAGATATTAATGCCTTATTCTGCATGAACATATTTTAGATTCCTTATACCTACCCCATACCTAAACTTAACTACTACCTTACCAACTATTAATAAGCAGCAAATTAGGAGTTTATTGAGGGAAAAGTTGTAGTTAATAGCGAATAGGTAAAGTGTTACCCAAATTTTATTTTTTGAACATGAAAAATGTACAGAGGTTCAGCAGATCTGAAGGTGACCTTGAGGTCAAGGGACTTAGTATAAGTGGAGTAATTGATTAGGAAAGTCTGGCATATTTTTAATAATTACATATATTTTTATCCTGTGGAATTTTGTCTCTTTAGGAAACATATCTTTTTCTGAGGATGTTAATGGTAACAAAGACAAAAAGGAAATTCTTCTCGTTATTTCCCTATAGCGTCTCATGAACGGGAAGTATCGCCCATAGGCTTGCTTCTGCATTGAAGAGTAAGGTAGATATATATTATGTTGAAAATCATTGTTTGCTTTACATGTCTGCTTGTGACTTTTTGTATCATAAAATGGCATAGGACATTTTAAAGTGTTGAATTTTTCATAAAGTCTACATCAGGAGTGCAATTTAAGGACAGGACCTCACCTGTTTTCTTGGTATACAATAGTAGACGAAATAAGATTTCATAAACAATAAACAATGCAAAATAAATAAATAAGTCAAAAAAATAACCATGCACATGTAGGGAGGCTTCTACAGCTGTTGCACACTGGGTTGCCGTAAGTGACTCTCTAACAGCTCCAGTCACGAGAATGCAGGAGAACATCTGCTTCACTGAAAACAAATCATCATTAAATGAAGGCCTTGAAGTTAAAGCATCCGCTTCTCAACAGAATCATCTCAGCAATTTGTCCAATGTGATGCACCACAGTGTGGGCCCACATTAATTAACTGGAAAACAAAATTAAGCAACTAGCCAATCTGTGTCAACAGCATGCTCTTTTTCCCATTTACAGGAGTGTTACTGTGTCTCATGTTGGGTTTCGCAGTATCTTTGAAAAAGATCCTACAGCATGATATCAACGGAACAGCGATGTTAACATTAACGATTTAAAAAATGTTGATTGAAATCAAGCTAAATAAGATAAAATACTATAAATATTAGATTAAAAACTACTCTGTTTATCTGGTAAGTGAAATTTTACATGCTGTAATGTAACAGGCTACTGCTAGCAAGCAGCTAACCATGTCCCTTTAACAGCTCTGTAGAATATGTTATTCGTTTTCTGTGCCTTTCTGAATACAGATTCACTATTGGGGCAAACCCCTACCCTTAAATGCTGTTTCTTATGCTCAAATTGAAAAAAAAAAAAAAAAAAATTTAAGCTGGAAGAGCCAATGAAAATGTTTCTTTGACAACTCGAATTCCCAACTGCAGCTGCGATGATGTAATAACTTTCCCCAATGCTGATTGGCTCTTTGATTTAGAAGGCGGGGCTAATTCCTTTCATTCATAAGTAGTGTGAGTGCACCGTTTGTTGTATATTTAAGTCTTTGACTAATTTACAAAGTACTACCTGAAACAAAACAAAATCTAACATGAATTAGAACTGTTTAAAAATTATGTATTTTTTAAGTAATAATGGAAAAAGCACAAAATTACTAATAAAATAACAGTAATACTTTTAAAACACACTTCATTTTAGTCACTTCGTATTAAACATAAAACTATAACAACTGAATGGATACTAGCATTGCACTTAAACTAGGACATGGCCTACTTAGGTAAGGTATAGTATAAGGTTTTTTTTTTTTTTTTTTTTTTTTCTGGGACAAACAGAGACTGTTCTACTCTTGACAGGATCTTTATGTTTGAGGGGGACAGTTTCGCACATGTGCAGTGAGGTTCTGCCCTCCAGTAAATGTGCTGTGAGAAACAATCCCCGGAGGTAAGAGGCAGTACTGCAAGTGAACCACAACCATGATGGCAAATAAATTATTATTTAAGGTACTATACGGGGACCCCTTGTAGAGAAACGAATGGAAATAGCATTTTTAATCCAAATTAGACCAAAAGTTAGCCTGCTGCATCATAAACCACCCTTATATGTTTCTATTTGTGATGACTTTCACATTGAGGTCAGAGTTTGATTTAGAACAGTGACGTTCTTGTTGTCATTTCCAACTGTGTCTCTGTAATGAGAGCACCCTCACTGATGATGTCAGCATTTGCGCCGGGAGCAATTTGCATTCAGTCCCTCGAGCTCTTGGTGGCGGTGATGGAGAAGATTTATGCCCAATAGTGGATACATCACTGTCACCATGTAATCATAATAAACACAGCAGCCCATCCCAGCTGATACCTTGCTTTGAATTTAGAGTACACAAGAGGACTCACATTTATAGTCATCTTGGAAGTCATATATAAGCAGTCATCTCAACATTATACAGTCCAAATATGTAGGCATGCTGTCACCTGATAGCCAATGTATTGATTTATGTGCAGAAAACTAACCTGGCACACTGACTATTTTAAAAAACCCAGTGAGTGGGGTTTGAATGGCAGCTGTGGGGGCTTTGTCAAAATCTTGAAATTAAACCAGCCTTAATTTCACTTGCCTCCTATGTTGGGTTTTCTAGTTTTATATAATTTATGTCACAGTTATGATTACAGGTGCACAGTGCTGTGCATGAACCTGATTACTGCCCTGCATTATTAAAGGAATAGTTTTTCCATTATTTACTCTTCTTTGTGATGTTACAAACCTGAATGTTACATTTATCTGTGCAAGTTCTAGACGTATAATCTGACATTATATGACCACAAGTCAGATTAACTTATTTTTTGCTTTAAACTTATTTCTGGTTCTTTAAGGGCTTGAGATATATATATATATATATATATATATATATATATATATATTTAAAATGTGCTTCATGGAGGGAAGGCAGTAGCTTGACATACTTGAATATCCAAGTCTTGCATACAAAATGAACTCAGCCCACATTCTGTAAGTCTTTGTTTGGGAATTAGATCTTTCTAGAGATGTAACTGGATTTGAGGGTTTGAGTAGCTATTATAATGAAGCACGTGTCTTAGGTGCCTCGTTAAAGCTCTGTTGTGGTGAAAGGACAGTGTGCGGGTGTAAGGAGACTGTGCCGCATTACTGTAAAGCAAATGGTGTTGTGTGTGAAACACAAGGGTAGTGCCTTGTGTTTCATGATGTTTAATGATGCATCTGTGTAAGGGGGGGAAAGCGTAATACATTCTTGAAAGACAAAAAAGAAAGAAAAGAAAACACTGAAGAAAAAAAAGAAAAGAAAACACTGAACCATTGCTTTGAGATCAAGTTATTCCTTATAATGGTAAGAGAATTTAGTGTGATCAGGACATTCAAACAGTTCCTATTTTGTCTGTGCAACTCCAAGGACATTTTTGAATACAATTTTTCTCAATAGAGTCCATTGTTGTTTTGGACCCAACTGGCTTTGATGCAGATGATGCGAACTTCATCAAATATGAGACACATTCAAATTCTGCTGTAAAGCAGCAGGACAACAGTGTCATTATTCAGCTCCAGCCAGCTCAGTGTAGGTTCAGTACATTAACTCAATTATGAAACAAGTTAAATTCAACAATAAGCAGCTCAATAAGCAGCTCCTATTCAAATACAAAGTTCTGGCACAGTCCAATAGGTCTAACTCAATCTGACATAATGACATCATTATCACATGGCACAGCTGATTGGTTCTCTCCTGCATCGTTAGCCAATGAGCTCACTGCTCAGCATTCAAATATAAACAGTTGCAGCAGTTGCAGCGTGCTTCAGTAACTCTCCACCTTCCCCAGCTCCACCTGTATAGATCTGCTACTGGGTGATTCATGTATGCTATATGGGGGTTATTTCATGTATGTTATATGCAGCAGCAGTCTTTCGTACATGTTCACAGCAGCATGTTGTGGATGTATTGACAGAAGCAAGTTTTGGTACTTGCTCTGTAGCAGCAGCAGCGTAGCAGATCTATTCCACCAAGACCAAACACATTAACACTGTCATGTACATTGCCATGCCAATCCCTCTGAGCGGTCATGACAGAACTGGAGTTATTTCAGTGTTGATTAAATTCAGTTCAATAACATAAACGTTGCAAAATTCGTCAATTATGTCAAACTGATTGATTCAGCTGTAAAGCAGCTCAACAGATTACGATAGTGTCATCATATACCTCAAGTTAGTTCAGGTTTTGTTTTCATCCGATAGTGGCAGTGCAATCAAGTCGATAATGCTGATAATTGAATACTTAGTGTTGTTTAAACCCCACCTGAACAATCCAATGATAGTCTGTATAGTTTGTAGTATTTTGTGAATGAACATCATATAGATCTGAAAGAATATGAGAGTGAGAAAACTACCAAACTTTTATATTTTGTTGAGCTATCTTTTTAAGTTTAATATTTAATGTCAGTTCAGCAGGACTGTTTGTTAAAGTTTAATATTTTAATGATTTTATTTGATACTCTATGTTGAAAAATGTGTGATTTAAAAAAAAAAAAAAAAGGTTATTTAAAAGTTTAAATAGATTTAGTGTTGTGCATTAACGCCAAACTTTTTTTAAAATATGTATTCTGTTCTTTTCTTTTCTTTTTTTAATACATTTAATAGCATTTCTAGCTAATAAACAGGCTGCATTGTAATGAATCTAGTTCTTTTACCTGTATTTGTACATCTTAATAAATGCTTGAAAGAAACCTCTGTGAAAGTCCAGTTTCTCATTAAATGGATAGTTCATCCAAAAATGAAAATTTGATGTTTATCTGCTTACCCCCAGGGCATCCAAGATGTAGGTGACTTTGTTTCTATAGTAGAACACAAACAAAGATTTTTAACTCAAACCGCTGCAGTCTGTCAGTCATATAATGGCAGTCAATGGCTACCAAATCTTTGAGATTAAAAAAAAACATACACAAACCAAACCAAATTAAACCCTGCGACTCGTGACGATACACTGTTGTCCTAAGACACGAAACGATCAGTTTGTGCGAGAAACTGAACAGTATTTATATAATTGTTTTACCTCTGATTCACCGCTATGTCCTACTGTCCTGAGCGCATACACAGCATAGCATCTGCCGCGTGACATGTGTACACGCTCTGGCGTAGTATATACAAGTGCCAGAAGCGATCGGCACTTATACGTCACTCATTGTTTACACAGTGCAGAGAGATTGTTTTTACTGGCACTGTGAAGATCTTAAGATATTTAGAAGTACAGGTCATCGCCTTGGAAGACAATTTTTATATATCATCAGACAACGTGAATTTTTTTTTTCCCAACTGTATTTATTTGAACCAGAATACTCAGAGCAAGAAGTCAGAGAGATGGAGGAAGCAGCCGCAGCAGCAGCAAGTCTTCAAGCTTCAGGGAGACAGAGATCCCTTCAAAAGTGGTGGTGTTCTTGTAGTAAGTGTTATGAGATGCTCATGAATGGAACATTGCAATGCTCCAGATGCTGTGCATGCACTCAGGACAGTAGGACATGGCGGTGAATCAGAGGTAAAAAATGATATAAATACTGTTCAGTTTCTCGCACAAACCGATCGTTTCATGTCTTAGGACATCAGTGTATTGTCACGAGTTGCAGGGTTTAATTTGGTTTTGTTTGTGTATGTTTTTTTTTACTCTCAAAGATTTGGTAGCCATTGACTGCCATTATATGACTGACAGACTGCAACGGTTTGAGTTAAAAATCTTCGTTTGTGTTCTACTGAAGAAACAAAGTCACCTACATCTTGGATGCCTTGGGGGTAAGCAGATAAACATACAATTTTCATTTTTGGGTGAACTATCCCTTTAAGAGGAGTTGTTAACAAGTGAGCTGGTAATGACAAGGAAATCTGAACTTGCAGGGTGCACTGTCATGGACTGATGGGCTAATAATGCTGTACTTACCTTTCCAAAAGATGTCAGGTGGGGGGAAATCTATTTATACACTCACTGTTGCTATACTCACTAATTTTGTAGAATACAGCAAGATTTATAGAAAAGAATGAAAGAATTTTATACACCTTCTAAAGGGGCCTATACATTTTAAAGGATAATTCAATTTATTTTCAACAATTTGTTGTTTCAGTATAAACAATCTATACAGACTATTATTATTATTATTATTTCTAGACTACAAATTCTATTTTTTTTTTTCTGCAGTTCTGATAAATGTTGAAAGATGTTGTGTTATTACTTTTACAGACTGGTATCAATTTAAGGCGTTTTTATTACTGTATGTATGAACATTGCTGTCTTTAGTTTCATGTCAATTTTTTTTTTTTTTTTTTTAGAGCAGCTTAACCACTGAATCATTTGATTGAAACAGATAAATAGAAAGATTAGCTTAAATCTATACTGGAAACCACTGTCAAGTACAGAGTTGTTTGGTGAAACATCTCCGATATCTCTGAGTGTTGCTAAGTGTTTTGCTTTTATAGACACTGACCTCTTGTGCAGTAGAGTGGTGCTCTGTGTTCTTAGTGAGCGCATGATGGCATTGATCTGAGTTATTGATTTTAGTAGAGCTATTGATCAGCTCAAGTGTCATCCTCCTGCTCTTCCCTATTATTTCTCATGCAAACCTGAAAATCTTACTGAGCACGCAATATCATATCAGTAACATGCTTAGGTAAGCTTATTAATGAATCTATTTCATTTGGCATTACTTTTGATTTTGGGTTCGGTGACAGCATAGGCCTCAAACTAAGAAACTGGCAGCTAACTTTTCAATTCAACTTTCATTCAAATTTTTATACAGATAGACAAAGGCAAAATAGAAGCTTACAAAAACTGACAGAATTTTGGACCCCACTGTATCGTCAGTCATTTTTGGAATATCTTGAAACAATGAATGTTTAATGGCCAGCCATTATGCCAGAAATTGATCTTGATTTAAGTAGGACAACGAATATGGCTGAAGTCGACATTGCTGTTTTGCCGTCAGGCTAAAACTGTCCACTTCTGCAGAAACGATGAATTTGATGAGGTATTTACCGCACTCAAAACATTGCTGCTTACCACAAAGCGTCCTGGGAGTCAAACAGGATTGTAAATGCATCAGGAGGGGCCAGCAGCAGTCCCGCTTTGCCCGTCTTAAAACCGTTCAGAACGGGCTGCATTTGTCATTTCCACAGTTCCACATGCAGTGCCAGCCTGTGAAAAGCATTTTCTCTCACTTTTAGCAGATAAGGGGCTTGTGTGAACCCTGCACTTTTCAGAATGAGACGCAGCTGAAGTACTTAGCTAGGCACATGCATTAGATAAATCAAAGCAAAAAAGATTGTGGCTAGGTAGAGAAAGAGAGAGGGATGTGAATTTTGTATAACCTCACACTCGCCAATCAGTTTCATGCAAATGTGAAGTAACAGCTCAATGAGAGGCGCTAAGCAGTGGGCAACCTTTTGTTTTTATTTTTCGATTTTGATGGTTCCTGATTTTTCTAAAATCCTGCCTTAAATAGCACATTTTGCTTCTGTGGTTTATATAGCCCATATTTTCAACAAGGTTCAGTGAAGTGTGATGCGCCTAGTAGCGTAACAGTCTGTTTACGTCACGCATGCTTGAGCAGCTATATATTAAACAGGTGCATGTATAATATCTGCACTGAACTAGTGAAAATAAAGGCAACATAAAATATTGGAGGGAACTACTTTCCCCCTATATGAAGGGGGGAGGGGGGGTCTGTTGGACTTGATGCAAGTTACATTCACAGTGACAGACTCACAAACTGTTTCAATTCAGTTAATCTGCCTGAATCGAGGTTTTAACATTTAGCATTTAAGTTCAGTTCCATTTAGATTCATTTCCATTTGGATGCAAATGTGGCCTTCCCTCCTAATGCAAATTATATTTCATGATGATCTGTCTGTAATAGTTATTAATGGCCAACTCATGAAAACAATTTTTACACTTATATTCATGTTATTACAAGAAATAATTAGTTTGGTGACCCAGAAATCACAGTTTTTGTGAGTGCTGTAGCTCTTACGCAGCAGAAATATTATTCGTGTGAAAACATTACGCAAGCCTTCTGCTGGAATTACGCTGCAGATTTACCTACATATGCCTGGCTTCTGTGTGTGAAACAGACAAAAATGACATCAGCATGTCTTGGAGTGTTAAGTCTCGGTTGCATGAGGAAAACACCAACAATCATTATAAATTCAATAAATGTGGCACTTTGTTTCTTGTCTCGGTGACAGGCGGCAAATTATTTTATGGGCTCTGACATGATTACACTTTTTAAGATTGAATATAATACACTTCATTGTGCTTTATCAAATAGTGGCACAGCTTATTATAGTTTATCATTTTACGTGCTGTTTATGAAAGCATGCAAGGAAATCAAAGTAAATGTCTTTTAAGAGAAACAATAGAGAACTGTAGCAAAGATGAGAGCAGTTTCTTCAAATGTACTCCCTTGTCTTTCAAGCAACATCAAAGAGATGCAGATTCACCTGCTACAGTCAAATGCACTTGGTTGGTTAAGAGAACTTTCATCTGATATGTAAGTGACCTTTTGACCTTACATTTTAAATCATTTTAAATCACTTCAATAAACGTAAGGTTTAAGCTTATTTGCACTTATTGTCTGTGTTGTTTTAGCACCTAATTCAATCCCACAGGTTCTCAAAACAGTATTTTAAGAAGCAATCCATTTTTGTTTTTCTTAAAATATGGATAGTGTCTATAAACCACTGAATGCAAGCTGTTTTGTGTGAGTTTGTGAGATGAAAAACCAGGTTGGATTCAGCGTAAAAACAGACCTGTATTCTACGCCAATCCTTTCTTTGCTGCCTCAACTCCATTTAATACAGTCAATATAGATTTCTTGCTGCTTCTTAGCTTATTCTTGCAATATTTTTTTTTCTCCTCAATGTCTCATTCTCACTCTTTTTCTTAAATCTCAGTCATTCGGTTCTCTCGGTGCCCTCTCTTTGACGGGGCTGCTGTTTGCCGTGACCTTGCAGCTCTTGTGTTGCGCTGCTGCCAGTCGTCTGTCCAATTACAGCATCCTTTTAGGGTCCTCCTCAAAGCATATCAGCTTGGCAATCCTATTCTCTGTCCAGATCAAAGCAGACAGCAACTTCACAAAGCCTCGAAGTTTTTTCACACACACTCTTTTGTGTTCTTTGATGTTCTCCACACAGGTATTGCACTGGACAGCAAGAATGATGAAATCCAAAACTCCCCCCACAGCACACAAAACAGCTGTCAGCTATTGTTAACGTCTTAAATGAGTCCTCGTGCCAGGCTTTGACATTCAACCATTTGTTTTTTAATTTTTTTTTTTTTCTTTTATCACTTCTAACCAATACACAACCCTGCTGTGCTTTAATGTCAGCCTGTTATGCTCAGACTAAACACTTTGTGTGGTGTTTTTGTGTGTGTTTATCTAGGTTTTACACTTGCTATGTGATTATTGGATCTGTTCCAAAACCTAGTGAGTTTTCGCAATGCCTACTACCTACATAGTTTCCTTCTGCAGCAACATCCTTACTGTCACAAGTGATTGATATGGGAAAATCTAGTACATATGCAATACACACATCATTCCAATACATTAATATGAATATGTATGTATGTGCATGTGGTGTGCGTTTATGTAATAAATAAATAATAAAATAAATGACATGAAACTATTTTAATTAATGCTATTCAGTACTGAATTATATAGTTGTCCACTGGTATATATAAAGAGGATTGTAATTCCAAATGTAAAGAGGATTGTCTTCCATAGGCAGCATAATTAAGTTGGCTTTCATTTGGAAGTATTTTCTCTTGGAAAAGCTGTAGGTTTGATGACCTTACAGAAAAAGAGTTATATTATGGCTGAAAGTAAGTTCAAAGCCACTGCAACAGGAATTGGGCCTTGACCTTCACGTTATCGTGTCTATTTTGTAATAATCTAACAAGGACCTTTTTAAAAAAAAAAAAAAAAATGTAACATAACTTTAAAGTCATCTCAGGAAATGAAAGATGTTTCGAAAGCACGAAGGTCACAGCATGCAGTTAATACTTGGAAAAAGAGTCATTTCCAGGAACACAGTGAAGAACACAATGAGAGGACTCAAATCAGTTGTGGTCATTTGATTAGTCAAATCCACTTAGACCTGTAATTGACCTTGCTTGTTGAATTGTGCATGGAATCCTTTCCACCGCACAGTTATGACATACGTGGAAGTGAGGAAATATTGTCATAATTATGTTATCATAAGTTTTTGATTAAAATATCTAGAACAGTGTTGAATATTTTGACTTGTGTAGTTACATTAACCTAAATGTTTCCAAGAAGGTTTAAATCCAGAGAAATAAGCAATTTTAACTAGTTAACCGTCCCTTTTTTATTGCGTTACCTGCCAATGACATCATACACCCTCGATTTCCGGCTTTATTTTGTAGAAAACGGGGAAACTCCAAAGACACTTTAATATGTTATGTGTTAATTAGACAGTTGACAAACGCACAGAGTAGCATTATAACAGAACTTTCAACACACTCAAATGTATCTAGTATGATAAAACAGCACTGCTTTACCCCACATACGCATGACCGGAAGGAGCGGAAGCGCTCGGATGTGGCATAAAAAAATGTGTTGTGCTCGTCTCTCATTAGCAATCGCTCCAGCGCCTTGTTTTGCTTTCTTGGATTTCAGCCTCACCATGCTTCATACTACAGTGGCGTTAATATATCTTCAACATGTTAATTTATGAACATGATTTCTGCCCGAGTCCCGTTGGATTGCATTGGCTGTGGGGATGAAGACGACAACTCCATGACTACACACCCAATGATGGCGTCATCGGCTTTGTTAAATTCACATCAAATGAATCAACAGATCGTTTCAGAAGAGCAGCAAGTAATTACATTTTGATTGATAATTACAAAAACATTGTTTTTCTTGGAGCAGCATGAATTGTTCCCCAGTAAATGCAGGTCTGTTTTGATTTCATCTTGACTTCAAGAGATCGCTTCTGCACGTATTGCGTGAAAACAACAAATAAATCTACACGAGGTTGTAAGATGCACATAGTGAAGTATCTACCGATTTACCATGTCAAAGTTGCATCCAGTCATGCTGATAAACGGAGCGTCTCTGCTGCTTCTCTCATTTGAATGTCGCAGGCATTTGCGCATAAACCCTCAGTATTTGCTTTATTGATCTGACACTCCATCAAAGATGGTAAACGTGCATCACCTTCACCTCCTGCTTTGAACCATAAGACTCGGAGTGGAATGAAAAGGTGAAGAGGCGTCTATCATTAGATATCGCTCACGGGCATTTCCCCTAGAGGCTGCTAGAATGACACTTCAACAAATTGAAATTGATGGCCATTTGACTAGTGGTAGAATGACATTTGCAGTGTTTGGTGTAAATTTATACTCTCAGGAAAATAAGATGCAGGATTTTAAACCTCACAAACTACCCTCCATTTAATAACCAATTTAATACAATTTACTTACGTTTCTCAAAAAATGTATGCATATGAGCAATATCACATGAGCAGCAGCCCTGGAGCTCACATCTCTGAAAACATCAAAGCTATCAAGTACATTCTCACCTAAAAAACCCTTAAAACTACATTGCGACAAAAAAAAAAAAAAGTATTATTTATACAATTATAGTGGATTTGGGCGTCCGCCATGACACTCTGTTCTGTTATCACTAGAATATCACAGCCAATCAGATTCAAGGACCAAAAAGAACTGTTGTATAAAAAAATACATTGTGCTACTGTTGTTTTAAAGGAGAAGTCCCACTTCCAAAACAAAGATTCACATATAATGTACTTACCCCCTTGTCATCCAAGGCAAGACGAGTGTTTGAGATTAAAAAGTATTTAAATAGCATTTTTTACAAAATCGGGGCACCAGTCTATTATATGGAGAAAAATGTTTTCCTCAAAAAACATAATTTCTTTATGACTGAAGAAAGAAAAACATGAACATCGTGGATGACAAGGGGGTGAGTAAATTATTTGTAAATTGTTGTTCTGGAAGTGGACTTCTCCTTTAATATTGTTATTATACTATTTTCATTTATATCCACACCTGGCCATAGTACCTGCATATTGCACTTACAGTTTTTCTTAATTTACTGGCTGCCTCTACCAACCTGAGAGACTATTTGCTTTGTTTAAAGTATGATTCTTTCACAGTGAAGCATCTCATTGAGTTCTTTACTTGCTATTGCAGCTGTCCTGGGCTGCTTGTAATTTCCTGAGCCAGTAATCAACAGGTAGTCCGGCGTGCTGTGCTTGGCTCTGTCTGCCTCTCCACACAGTTGAACAGATTGGCATCACTTTATAAAAGAGAGAAAGAGAGAGTGCATTTGTCTGAATTTCACTCGAAGCCCAGCTCTATATCATGACTCACCAACATCGGCAATAGCACGGCTAACTACACTTAGGCTAAAAGCTCTTTCCTAAATGGAACTATGGAAAATAAGAAGCTTGCTGACTTTACACACATAATAAAAAAAAAAAAAAGAAAAAGAGTAATGGAACACCATATAATAACTTCTAATTATAGTGTAGTGCAGGGGTTATCAAAATGTGAGGTGTGTATGATATCGTAAGAGAGATTTACATTATATATGAGAACTCATCCACATATTGAGCAAATGTGCTGAACGCTTAGAGTACAAAAGCATTAGTCATGTGGGCTGTAAGCAAAGATGATGCCTTTTTGAGGTTTACTTTTAAAGTCACCATCCGCTCATTCCTTTTCCTGTGTTTCACAGATGTAACAGAAAATATTCTTTTAATATTGCTCTTACAAAGCAGTAAGTCTTTTTTCATTGTTTCATTAATTCCCACATTTTTGTTGCATTTTTTGTATTTTTGCAACACAGCAGCATAACAGAACATTGAGTCTCATTTATCAATCTAACATAGAAATGAGCACAGATATGAGCACAGAAATCACCTTATGACAGGGTTCATGTGTGATTTATGAAACATTTGTATGCGGCCAATCCTGTCGTACAAATGATCGGAGATTGATGAATGAGGAGGCTGAAAACAATCATTTACAGTACATATCATGCCCCTACAAAATTCAGAACTGAATAAGCTTTGACGCTAGAGTTTATGACATGGAGAAATGTAAACTGGCGGTTGAAACTTTGACCTCTGAACCAGCTTCTGTTATTTAGCAGCTTAAAAAAGCAGAACAAAGTCTGGAAAACTGTTGTTTGCTTGTAATGGTCTCAGCAGTAGCCTATAAGCATTTACTGTAGTAGGCTAATCTTATAAAAGAGAACTTGATCTTATACCAAAAACACATGGTGACCTAATAATTGCAAACAATTGAATTATTCTATAAGATTTAATATAAGAAAATACGGTAACACTTTAGTATAGAAAACAATTCTCGCTATTAACTAGTTACTTATTATTAATATATTGGCTGTTTATTAGTACTTATAAAGCTGTAAGGGAAACAGGTCATTTTAGCTCAAAGGGAATTGTTTAAGATGGGGAATTTGAACAGAATCGGCCAGCGATTCATTGAGTGAGCCGTATAACATCAACTCTGCAATGGATACTAATATCCAAATTATAGTGAAAACACTATTTATTAGCACGGTAACAAGGTCGGCAGTTTAAGACATTAATTTGTAAGCACAAAAGACAAGATACTTCTCTTTTCAATATGAATAAGAATTTATTGGATAAATTTAAGACATATAAACTAATCTAACACATAGACACATGCATTCACACAGGTTGCAGAAAGAGAGAAAGTGAAGAAAGAATGAGTTAAGAAGAGTGAAAATATGAAATCCCAAGTTTATAGCAATTGCTTAGACCTGAACGACGACGTCGTTGCAAAACGGGTGTTTCCCAAGGTTGCTGATTGGCTGGGAGTTCATGGTTGTTCGTAGTGATGACTTGGGCGTTGACTGGAGGATGGAGTCGTGTACGCTGGTTGAAGTTTTGAGGCTGAAAACAATCATCATTTACAGTACATACACTATATTGCCAAAAGTATTCGCTCACCCATCCAAATAATCGGAATCAGGTGTTCCGTCATCAGCTGTGGGGGCTTTGTCAAAATCTTGAAATTAAACCAGCCTTAATTTCACTTGCCTTCTATGTTAAGTTTTATATAATTTCTGTCACAGTTATGATTACAGAAAAATATTTTCTGTTTCTGTTCTTGCGGGTGCACTGTGCTGTGCATGAACCCGATTACTGCCCTGCATTATTAAAGGAATAGTTTTTCTATTATTTACTCATCTTTGTGGTGTTACAAACCTGCATGTTACATTTATCTGTGCAAAACAAAACGATTTTTTTAAATCTTTTTTTTTTAAATTTTTTGGTCAAATTAACTTATTTTTTGCTTTAAACTTATTTCTGGTCCTTTGAGGGCTTTATATATATATATATATATATATATATATATATATATATATATATATATATATATATATATATATATATATAAGATTTAAAATGTGCTTTATGGAGGGAAGAAAAAAAACAGCGTTTGGGTTCAAAAACCTGAGGATTAATAAATTGTTTTCTGCAGTAGCTTGACATACTTGAATATCCAAGTCTGGCATACAAAATGAACTCAGCCCACATTCTGTAAGTCTTTGTTTGGGAATTAGATCTTTCTAGAGATGTAACTGGATTTGTTTAACGGGACTCTTGAGAAGCGTGATAGATCCAGATGCGAGCTTTATTGAACACAACGTAGTCAAGACAGGCAGGGTCGATCTCCAAACAAACAGTAATACGCAGGCAAGGCAAAAGCATAATCCAGTAAAACAGGCAATAGGTCAAAATCCAAGTGAGCAGTCCAAAGTAGCAAAATAAACAAGGCTATGAAACTAGGCAAAACTATGGCAATGAAGCAAGATAAAGCTACGGCAAAAAAAAACAAGACACAAACTATGACAAAGAAACAAAACCGTGGAAATATCAAAACAAGGCAATGAAATCAGGAAAAACGCTTGGTAGAGTCCGCACAGGCAAAACAATACTTCGCTGGGTCCTGTTTGGCATGGCCCTGCTTATATGGCTGCCAAACAGGAAGTAACCATAGAAGCAGCAGAGGGAGCGGTAACAGAGAGTCAATGGGTGAGGGCTTCCTCTGTTGGCGTGGCGTTACAATTTGAGGGTTTGAGTAGCTATTATAATGAAGCACGTGTCTTAGGTGCCTCGTTAAAGCTCTGTTGTGGTGAAAGGACAGTGTGCGGGTGTAAGGAGACTGTGCCGCATTACTGTAAAGCAATTGGTGTTGTGTGTGAAACATAAGGGTAGTGCCTTGTGTTTCATGATGTTTAATGATGCATCTGTGTGAGGGGGAAAAAAGCCTAATACATTCTTGAAAGACAAAAAAGAAAGAAAAGAAAACACTGAAGAAAAAAAAAGAAAAGAAAACACTGAACCATTGCTTTGAGATCAAGTTATTCCTTATAATGGCAAGGCAAGGCAAGGCAAGTTTATTTAAATAGCACATTTCATACACAAAGGTAATTCAAAGTGCTTTACATAAAAGGAAGTAGAATAATCATAAAGACAATAATAAAAACAATAATCACAAAAAAGGAAGTAGAATAATCATAAAAACAATAATCACAACAATAAAACAAAAAAAATTAAAAAATGATTTAAAAATTGAGGGAATAGAATTTAGTGTGATCAGGACATTCAAACAGTTCCTATTTTGTCTGTGCAACACCAAGGACATTTTTGAATACAATTTTTCTCAATAGAGTCCATTGTTGTTTTGGACCCAACTGGCTTTGATGCAGATGATGTGAACTTCATCAAATATGAGACACATTCAAATTCTGCTGTAAAGCAGCAGGACAACAGTGTCATTATTCAGCTCCAGCCAGTTCAGTGTAGGTTCAGTACAATAACTCAATTATGAAACAAGTTAAATTCAACAATAAGCAGCTCTATAAGCAGCTCCTATTCAAATACAAAGTTCTGGCGCAGTCCAATAGGTCTAACTCAATCTGACATAATGACATCATTATCACATGGCACAGCTGATTGGTTCTCTCCTGTATCGCTAGCCAATGAGCTCACTGCTCAGCATTCAAATATATGACTAGTGCTTGCTGTAGCAGTTGCAGCGTGCTTCAGTAACCCTCCACCTTCCCCAGCTCCACCTGTATAGATCTGCTACAGGGTGATTCGCATATGCTATATGGGGGTTATTTCATGTATGTTATATGTGCAGCAGCAGTCTTTCGTACATGGTCACAGCAGCATGTTGTGGATGTACTGGCAGAAGCAAGTTTCGGTACTTGCTCTGTAGCAGCAGCAGCGTAGCAGATCTATTCCACCAAGACCAAACACATTAACATTGTCATGTACATTGCCATGCCAATCCCTCCGAGCGGTCATGACAGAACTGGAGTTATTTCAGTGCTGATTAAATTCAGTTTAATAACATAAACGTTGCAAAATTCGTCAATTATGTCAAACTGATTGATTCAGCTATAAAGCAGCTCAACAGATTACAATAGTGTCATCGTATAGCTCAATTTAGTTCAGGTTTTGTTTTCATCCGATAGTGCCAGTGCAATCAAGTCGATAATGCTGATATTTAGTGTTGTTTAAACCCCAACTGAACAATCCAATGATAGTCTGTATAGTTTGTAGTATTTTGTGAAAGAACATCATACAGATCTGAAAGAATAGAAAGTGAGAAAACTACCAAACTTTTATATTTTGTTGAGCTATCTTTTTAAGTTTAATATTTAATGTCAGTTCAGCAGGACTGTTTGTTAAAGTTTAATATTTTAATGATTTTACTTGATACTCTATGTTGAAAAATGTGCGATAAAAAAGTTTAAATAAATTTAGTGTTGTGCATTAACACCAAACTTTTTTTAAATACACTATATTGCCAAAAGTATTTGCTCACCCATCCAAATAATCGGAATCAGGTGTTCCAATCACTTCCATGGCCACAAGTGTATAAAATCAAGCACCTAGGCATGCAGACTATTTTTACAAACATTTGTGAAAGAATGGGTCGCTCTCAGGAGCTCAATGAATTCCAGCGTGGAACTGTGATAGGATGCCACCTGTGCAACAAGTCCAGTCGTGAAATTTCCTCGCTCCTAAATATTCCACAGCCAACTGTCGGCTGTATTATAAGAACGTGGAAGCGTTTGAGAACGACAGCAACTCAGCCATGAAGTGGTAGGCCACATAAACTGACGGAGCGGGATCAGCGGACGCTGAAGCGCATAGTGCGAAGAGGTCGCCAACTTTCTGCAAAGTCAATCGCTACAGACCTCCAAACTTCATGTGGCCTTCAGATTAGCTCAAGAACAGTGCACAGAGAGCTTCATGGAATGGGTTTCCATGGCCGAGCAGGTGCATCCAAACCATACATCACCAAGTTCAATGCAAAGCGTCGGATGCAGTGGTATAAAGCACGCAGACCTTCTCGTCCAACATCAGTGTGTGACCTCACAAATGCGCTTCTGGAAGAATGGTCAAAAATTCCCATAAACACACTCCTAAACCTTGTGGACAGCTTTCCCAGAAGATTTGAAGCTGTTATAGCTGCAAATGGTGGACCAACATCATATTGAACCCTATGGATTAGGAATGGGATGTCACTTAAATTCATATGCGAGTCAAGGCAGGTGAGCGAATACTTTTGGCAATATAGTGTATCATGCCCCTACAATAAGCTTTGACGCTAGAGTTTATGACATGGAGAAACGTAAACTGGTGGTTGAAGTCTGAGACACAGCTTAGCGGCAAAACATAACTTAGAACATAAAACTCTCAACGGAAAGAAAAAGATTAAAGTTAAAGAAAAAAATGTGATGATCTCCTCATGTTTTCGTATTAGAGGAGTACCTGGCGCGCGAGCCAGGAAGCGTTCAAAGAATGCAAAAAGTGGCGCCAAAAGTGATGGCAAAAAGCATGGCTAAGAGCTAACGCAAAAGCACAAACTAAAAGCACAGCTAAGAACCCTTACTAGAAGCAAAATTTTATGGTGTCGAGTTTTTTAAACTCAGCTTTGGGCACCTCCCAAATGGTGTCTTGACCAATTAGATGCTGCCTTAACTCGGGATATTGCCGTTTCTCCTCCCAAAACATAAATCAACATGTTATCTTATCAGTCACATGGTCCAAATTTTCACGCTCTTGCAGAGTATAATTTGGATATGATTTCTATAATATGAATGTAATACATTTTACAAAGGATTGATCGGTGGAAACTTTCAAAGCATGAATTTTCAAACTAATACATACCAAACACAAATAAAAACCTATAAACTATTCAATAGTTATTCAAAATACATACACAATGAGTAATTAGGACATGATAGTCAAATGTGTGGGTTACATGCATAATACAGAGTTATGCATAGAAATGATTAATTGCTCCTTTTAGCATCATTTAGGTGCATATATATATGTAAAAGAGTCTGTGTCATTTCTGTGAATGTGATGGTATGTTCTCTGTGAGGGAACACAAAGTTCAGAAAGAGTACAGAAGGAATCTCAGTCTGGTCCTTGTCTCCTAGGTTGGGGAAAACCACCCAACAAAGTTACCTCATGTGATGGTCCTGATGTGCTGTATCTTTGACCATTAATCGTGGATTTCTTGCCCCAAAATTGACAATCTCCTTAATGAGTTGGGATTATCAATAATAGTGTTCTTTTGTGTTAATGTTGCAAGCTGTTCAAAGCTGTGAAGGAGTTGGTTGGTTAGGCTTACTTCAGGCTGGTTGGCGCCAGGGTATCATGGACAGATTTATGATGTTGTCTGGTTAATTTGGCTCTTTGGTTTCAACAATGTTCTGATCAAATCTTCAATTTGTCTGATTCGCTCTGATACCCTACAAAGCACATATTTTGCATGACCATAATCTACATCCCTAATCATATCCAATACCTAAACTTAACAACTACCTTACTAACTATTAATAAGCAGCAAATTAGGAGTTTATTGAGGCAGAAGCTGTAGTTAATGGTTTGTTAATAGCAAGAACAGAACCTTAAAATAAAGTGTGACCAAAAATACTTTATTATTATTATAGATAGAATATTTGGAATAAATATAATGTTTTATCATTGCCAGCACATTTTTAAATGATGAATGTACAATGCGTCCGGAAAGTATTCACAGCACTTCACTTTTTCCACATTTTGTTGTCACAGCCTTATTCTAAAAATAGATTAAATTCATTATTTTCCTCAAAATTCTACAAACAATACCCCATAATGACAACATGAAAAAAGTTAAATCTTTTTTCAGCAAATTTATAAAAAAAAAACAAAAACAAAAAAAAAAACACACACACAAGTACATAAGTATTCACAGCCGTTGGTCAATACTTTGTTGATGCACCTTTGGCACCAATTACAGCCTCTAGTCTTTTTGAGTATGACGCTACGAGGTTGGCACATCTATTTTTAGGCAGTTTCTCCCATTCTTCTCTGCAGTACCTCTCAAGCTCCATCAGGTTGGATGGGGAGCATCGGTGCACATCCATTTTCAGATCTCTCCAGAGATGTTTAAGTCCGGGCTCAGGCTGGGCCACTCAAGGACATTCACAGCTGTCCCGTAGCCACTCCTTTGTTATCTTGGCTGTGTGCTTAGGGTCGTTGTCCTGTTGGAAGATGAACCGTCGCCCCAGTCTGAGGTCCAGAGTGCTCTGGAGCAGGTTTTCATCAAGGATGTCTCTGTACATTGCTGCATTCATCTTTCCTTCGATCCTGACTAGCTTCCTAGTTCCTGCCGCTGAAAAACATCCCCACAGCATGATGCTGCCACCACCATGCTTCACTATAGGGATGGTATTGGCCAGGTGATGAGTGGTGCATGGTTTTCTCCAGACATGACACTTGGTGGTTCCAAACTTCTTCCATTTAAGGATGATGGAGGCCATTGTGCTCACTGGGAACTTCAATGCTGCAGAAATTTTTCTGTACCCTTCCCCGCATCTGTGCCTCAATACAATCCTGTCTCTGAAGTCTGCAGACAATTCCTTGAACTTGTATAGTCTGGTGTGTGCCTTACCAAATCATGTCCAATCAATTGAATTTACCACAGGTCAAGTTGTATAAACATCTCAAGGAAGGTTAGTGGAAACAGGATGCACCTGAGCTCAATTTTGAGTGTCACGGTAAAGGCTGTGAATACTTATGTATATGTGATTTTTTTTTTTTTTTAATATATAAAAATTTCCAAAGATTTCAAACTTCTTTCACGTTGTCATTATGGGGTATTGTTTGTAAAATTTAATCCGTTTTGGCCGAATCCGAATAAGGCTGTAACATAAAGTGGAAAATGTGAAGCACTGTGAATACTTTCCAGATGCACTGTATGGCTTCATATGTTGTGATTCCAGTCAAAATGCTCTCACAACAATTCTCAGCCTGATTTACTATGCTGCACACAGGTTCACTCTAACTCAACCTGTGTACTTTAGTTGAACCTATAATTATATATTTTTTTATTTTTATGTGAATCAGTTTTCACTCAAAACAAAAAAAAGGGGCTGTTGCTGTTAAAGGGGTCATGAACTGCCATGTTTATCTTGTGCTGTTCTCTGAGGTCCACTTATAATGTTATCAAGATTTTTACATCAAAAAACAGCATAATTTAGAAGTAATAGGCTGTTATCTGTCCTGGTTGTAAACTCAGAAATAAATGGCCACTGCTATGATTGGCTAACAGTTGTGTATGTTTAATAGGCTACAGCCCATCATAGATAGATGTGTGATTTAGGTTAAAATTAGGATTAGGATTCAATATATTAACCACAGCATTAATTTTCTGAAAATCCAGCATCAAATTGTGCCTTGTTTGTATACAAATCTGTGGTAAAATTAAATGAACAAAGAACCAAGTTCTGAAACTTTATTAAAAATAAAGTTCACCCACTCTTTCCTAACATTTGGATCAGAAGGAAGGAAATTCAAAGACTGTTTTTCCACAACTTGGCACTACACAGCATTTTGTTGTATTCGTCTTTATCATTTGGTTTCTGCATAGACTTGCATTTACCTCTCTCATTATTTACACTACATGCGTGAATCGGTGGGCGGAGCTACACAGGCAGTGACATAGAAGCAGGCGTTGATCTTCTGTGGAGGAAGTGTTAGCCACACTATTACGCCATAAAGTGGTACATTCCACAACCTGTCATTTTGGCAAACCAGCTTCAATATAATCTGTTTTTAGACTAAAGAGAAAGTTTTTAGTTCTGAAACTTACAGGATGTTTTATAGCAGTGGTTCTCAATTCCAGTCCTTGAGGCCCACTGCTCTGCACATTTTGTATGTCTCCCTCATTTAACGCACCTGATTCAGATCATCAGGTTGTTAGAAGAAAGATCCATGAACTGAACTGAGTGCGTCAGATTCAGAAACATGCAAAATGTGCAGAGCAGCGGGCCCCGAGGACTGGAGCTGGGAACCACTGTTGTATAGTACAATGACCTCTTACAGTGTATATGACAAAAGATCAAGAGAATTTTGATATCTCAGTTCATGACCCCTTTAATATGTTGGCTTTCCTCACTTCTAAGCATCTGCTAAACAAATAACTGTAAATTGTTGGTTTCTCCTCACTCCATTGCTCAATGTGTTAAGTACTTACATTTTGGCAACAATGTTGATGGACAATGAAATTATAGTGGAGGGAGGTGTGTTTTTATCCCATATTGAAAAGAGGGTGTGACAATAAGAACTGAAGGCCAGCTAAATGTATGCGCATCATTATTTATTTACCTATTTTTTTTTATGTCTTTTGAAAGCAGATTGTCTCGGTCTATAGCTGATCGCTCTCTTAACTGTACCTGTCCATTAAAGACTTAACTGGCTGAGTGCCTGGCTAGTGTTTCTGGCGACCTGCCCTGAATTTTTGATTAAAGCCCTTGAGCCTAGCCTGTTTATAGTGTACGAGCCAGTGTTTGCACATAATAGAACGCTTCTTTAAAATTGAAGCATTGTGTTGGGATCTTTTTGAAATAACTTTTAATTAGTATTTACATACAGACAGGCAGCCAATGTAAATATAATATTATTGCAGATGTTTTTAAATAATTATCTCCCTTTTTTCCAATAGCAGAACTTTTTTGTACTTTTCAGTGTTGACTCTGTAGTTTACTATATTATTAAAAATGTAGTCCGTGTCCCTACAACCACACAATATTTTGACCCGGCGTTCACTGAGATGGTCACAAGGGAATCGATGTGTGGCACAGGGTCAAACAGGCACATATTGCTCTAAGCATCCTGAATTCATAAGCATTCTTATGAACCCTCAGCAACAAACAAACAGGTGACTTTCCGTGGCCACCTCGCTTATGGTTTAACGGTAGCCATTCATTATTTGACTGCTTAATTTTGGAAGCTTATTTCATTATGCAAAGCTTTAACGGAGGGACCGAACCTCTGACCTGTGCTGAGAGAGTGTGTACCCAATGTTTAGGCAGTCATAAATAGCCACTTATCTCCGATACAACCTTTTGCGGTGATGACTTTGAGCACAGCAAGAGTTGGACAGTAATTGTGTTCTCATTAAGGGTTCGTCTGTACAATGTAATTATGGACCTCACTCAGGAAATAATACCAAGTGTTAATAGGTCAATAGACATCAAGTTGTTACTTCAGGTGTGAAGATGAACATTTTTGGAGTTTAATAAGTGGACTGTTTTAGCAGTGAGCGTTTAGAAAGTGCTATACGTGAGACATTACAGATTGATCTTGAGGTAGAGATGTACTGTACTTTATATCCATATCTTTCTTTCTTTCTTTCTTAAAATTTCTCACTTATCCTCCATATATTCATTGCTCATAAATAAGTAGTGCTTTTTTCACTGTGTGTATTACATAAACCATGTGCCACATTTACAGCAACTGAACAAATTAAACTGAGAGAAATATCATTTTATATATGTTAAAAGTTTGGGAATTTTTAACATTGAGTTTTGGGGTCTTATGCTGCACACACGCACGCATAGTTGTAAATCATATACATAATATACATAGATCTTTTTTTTTTTTTTAAATGAAGTTACTTAAACATGGATTAAACTTTGTCAGACTATCCACAGGTCTTCCCTAAATATTGTATTGTTTCTAAAACAACAGACTTTTTCTAACGAGGCTGACAGTGCAATTAGCACCTTTTGTTTGGAGTTACTGTGTGTTCTCTGCTCATTAAAGAAAATTCATTGATTATTATCCCCCCCCCCATGGTTACAAATCATCACCCGCCTTTGTTCTGCATGCTGACATTTGCATCTTTGTAATCATGTAAATGTGTGTGTGGATCATGTCTGTGTCATGTTGGTCCTCGTTTCACCTCACGTCTTTTTATTCAATCCATTTAACAACTCGTAGCGTTCTTCCATCGCCCACAATAACCTTGATATTTACCACCTCAAATACTATACCATGAGTTTTATTTTAGTTATATTAATATGCAATCATGATGTTTATTAATATTTCAAATTGTTTTACTTTATATTTTCAGTTTGTATTTGCATTTATTTTGTCATTTGTATTGGTTTTATTTTTTTTTCTTTATTTTTATTTTAATGTTGTTGCTATTTCAGTTTTAGTTGTTTTAGCATTCTTAAAGCATAAGTTCACTTCCAGAACAAAAATTTACAGATAAATTACTCACCCCCTTGTCATCCAAGATGTTCATGTCTTTCTTTCTTCAGTCAATAAGAAATTCTGTTTCTTGAGGACAACATTTCAGGTATTTTCTCCATATAGTGGACTTCATTGGTGCCCCCAAGTTTGAACTTCCAAAATGCAGATTAAATGCAGCTTTAAATGGCTCTAAACGATCCCAGCCGAGGAAGAAGGGTTTTATCTAGCGAAATGATCTGTCATTTTCGAAACAAATTGACAATTTATATACTTTTTAACCTCAAATGCTCATCGTGTCTCGTTTCTGCAACGCGTATGCGTGGTCTGTGTAATCCAGGTAGGGTATGTCGAAAAACCCCCATCCCGTTTTCTTCTTCAATGTCAAAATCATCCTACATTGCTGTTTTACCATTTTTTTTTTTGTAAAGGCCGTTTGATCTTCTTTGTATGTTCGCTTTGTAAACACTTCTGCAGCGATGTAGGATGATTTTGAATTAGGGGAAGAAAACAAGATGGGAGTTTTTTGACATACCCTAACTGTCTTGAACGTATTAAACCGGAAAAAAACAGAGTTCACGCAGACTTAGACAAGACGAGTGTTTGAGGTTAAAAGGTATATAAATTGTCAATTTGTTTAAAAAATGACCGATCGTTTTGCTAGATAAGACCCTTCTTCCTCGGCTGGGATCGTTTAGAGCCTTTTGAAGCTGCATTTAAACTGCATTTTGGAAGTTCAAACTTCCAAACTTTAAAATCAAATATTTTAATGGAATTTAATTTAAACATTTTTTTAAAATAGTTTTACTTAACAATAACAATAACAAAGTAATTGCAAAGTAATTGTAACTGCTGAAAATTCAGCTTTGGTATCACAGGAATAAATACATTTTTTTAAAAAGTTACTCATTAGAATTCGTTATTCAATCTGAATTGATTTTACATGGCTTTCCAAAAAAAATATTTGGCTTTGTTTACATCCCATTGAAAATGGATTATGAACATATGGATTATGAAAAAGTATCAATTACACATCACACTCATCAGAGCCATGGCTTATCCGTAGTTGCATGTTTTCTGAATTGTCAAGCCATGGTGCTAATCCAGGCAGCGCGAGTTCACACTTATAGATTTTATTATCTATTTCCCCATTCCTTATCCTCTCCCATTCTCCTATTAGTAGAAGTGGCAAAAGACCAAAAAAAAGAAATCACACCCGTGCCATTTAAGCGATGAATTGTGCTGTGATCCACACCTGGCTAGAAACAACTGATCTGCCTACTGTCCAATTACTTTTGGGTTGTGAATAAATGAGAGTGTAATTCCTACACAGTTCACAGTTTATGGATGTAAATGCAGTCAAATTAAAGCTGGCCGCAGGTGCACATTATCAAATCAAGTGGATCGCTGTCCTAACACTGCTGTCGAATATCCAGAACAAGCACATCCCCGCTCTTTCGCTGTTTTCACAGTTATATATAACCGTGGCATAATCTCGCTCCGTTCTGCTAGCATACGGTTGGTATGTTAGTTTGGCGCACTTCTCAACCTCACACCTGTAACAGTACAATAAGGTCTATTCTTAGTCTTTACGGCTTTATTCTTGTTCTGTTGTATTTAAATCATTTGTCTACCACTGTAGTCTCACATAGAATTGAATCTCACCTCGTGAAAGCGAGCGAGCGTGTTGGGGAGGGTTTTAGACTGGGCTGCGTGGCATGTTGTGAAAGCTCATAATAGATGTTCTTTAATATCCTTTCCTCAATTCTGTAGGAGATAGCGCTCGATTTAACAAGGCCCTGTCTCTGCGCCGCCTTATCTGCAGGCAGCAAACATTTAATTTGAATTTGGCTCTTTTTGACATCCATTGGATGTAACAAGTCCTCTACAGTCAAGTGGCAAATCATCTTTTTCATGGCCGATACACAACAGGGCCCCAGGCAATCTAGGTGGCTTCCTGATATTCGAGTCATTTTTGGAGCTTGCATAAGTCACTCAATGTGTTAAATATCCTTCATTTAGAGAAGGTCAGCATGGCGGGCAGAAACTTACTTGTGTGTAGTCAAGCAAGTCTGGCGATTCTTGTTTTACTTGTGTTCTTCCACCGCAAAATTGTGTTACTTTAATACAAAACGAATGAGGCTTTGATATAGTAATTGGTAGTGACCTTTATCTTTCCCCCGATAGGTTGTTTTACTAATGGATTTGAGAATGTAAAGCTCCCCTAAGAATAGGTTTCAATAAGAGTGATAAGAAAGGATATAAATGACATGCTGATAAGGAACCTCGTATCTCATTTATGAGAATATATCATCTCCACAAATACAAGGCTGTAATCTAGAGGCGCCTCCGCTCAGGAACTGAGAAGCTATTAGAGCTGTTTACAGACTGTATTTCTGTTCGTAATACAAAGGCAGGCCTTGAAAACCTACTGATTTCAGTTGTCGGATATAGGTGCTAAGAATGAACTTAGACTTTCTGTATTACCGGGTATACTAATGACATTTTATAATGGAATGGTGTCCTACTTTGTTTATTTGAGCAGACAGGCTTAAATCAGTATGTGAACTTTTCATATGCAGGAGGTCATTGGATGCTATGACACCATTTCAAGCATCTGTAATCACAGAAATGAGCAGCTCTAAGGCATGGTGTCCTTATGGTCTCTTTAATAGCCATTTTAAACCAATTAGAGTGTGATGTTAGACCCAGTTATTACATTTGACCTGTAAACATAATTTTGTACGACTTGTTGTGTTCTTTAATGGCAACGTAATTTTTAAAATGGCACACAAAAGTGGGTGATGCATCATGTAAAATCACAGGAATATGTAGTACTGATGGTAACACTTTAGTTGTACAGACAATTTGACTGATGAAACAATGAGACAGCTTTTATATGAATCAGAAGGCATGAAATAGTAGCAGAACCACTGCATTACATTCATGATTCAAACAAATATGTTTTTACATGTAGCATGAGCAGTTTTTGATGTAAATTAGATTGTACAGTTTCAAAATGTAAAGCAAAAACAAAATGGTTTGATCTTAGCTTTGTGAAATCATGCTACATAAAACATGTCTGCACAAAACAAAAACTATGGAAGCCCGTTTCTGCCACAGAATAAAAAAAAGTTATAAAGTCCAATTTTGAGGGGAGAAAAAGACTGATATATTCTCAGAATAGCGAGTTTGTATCTCACAATTCTGACTTTTTTTTCTCCGTTTATGTCTTGCAATTTTGACTTGCGAGTTAAGTCAGAATTGTGAGATATAAAAAAAGTCAGAATTGCTAGTTTTTATCTTGCAATTCTGACTATGTTTCTTGCAATTCTGAGTTTATATCACACAATTCTGAGAAAAAAGTTGGAATTGTGAGTTTGTATCTTGCAATTCTGAATTTACAACTCACAATTGTGTTTATATCTCACAGTTGAGAAAAAAGTCAGAATTGATAGTTTTTATCTCACAGTTCTGACATTAATTCTTGGAATTCTGAGTTTAAATCAAGCAATTCTGAGAAAAAAGTCTGAATTGCAAGTCTACATCTCACAATTCTGAATTTTTTTTTTCTCAGAATTGCGTGATATAAACTCGCAGTTGCAAGTTTTAAAGTCAAAATTGTGAGATAAACTCACTATTTCGCAATAGCCTTTTTACGATGCAGTTTACACTGCTTAGCCATTTGTGCCGTTTTAATTCAAGCCGGTTTACATTTTGAACCGGTATATCACCCAGCACTGTGTAGAACTAATTTTTCTCCAGTTTTTGTCAGTCATTCTCTAGGTTTTTTTAAAGGAAAGAAGCATTTTCGCTCCTGATTCTAGGAAAATGCATTTACTACCTTGTACCATTGTGCAAAAAGGGCACAATGGAAACTCAGTCCTCATCAATGCTCTTAGTAAAAGCAGACTGGTCTATATAAGAAACCATTATCATTTCCTGAAATGTTATCAAGCACATGCATTAACAAACCTACACATTTTTTAATCTAGGAACTGCAGAGTTCTGCTAAGAACAGAAATATGTTTAAACCAGACGTTTGAGGATGCGCTCGAAATCCGCTCTCTCACCGTACTGTACTGGCCAAGAACATTTGGACCAAGAAAACGACATGGATTAAACAAAGGAAGGCTATGACATACTTCTCATTTGTCTCTGGAGTCCGCAGCGGGAGAAGAATGGTGATTCTATGGTTGTCTCAAGGACTTGCCAGGAAGGCTAGTGGTTCAGTGAACTTCCTGAGCCTGTGAGAACTGGATGTTCCACTTCTTTTGTGTGTTTAGCGGCATTAGTACTCTGTACTTTTCAGGTTTAAATAGAGGACATCATGCTGTGGCCAATCACTGATCTGTAAATGTCAGGTCCGCGCAGCTCAGGTTGTGGTATACTTTCATCTTGATTTTCCCTCCAATCATTTATGGTAATGATAATTTAGGTAAGCGTTCCCCACAGCTGCCGCGCTTATTATTTGCAGTTTGACAGAGGCTTCAAAACATCTTGTGAGCACTAAAACGTTTTTCTGGCAGCCCGGGTATTTTTAAAAGCTGCCCTTAAAATGTTCACATGGTGATTCTGTAAAGAAATGCTCTGTGGCTTGTAAACAAATTGACTTTGTACAGGAAATACAGTAGACTCTGAGCAGCCTTGAGCAGCTTGGCCTCTATTTTAGACATTGGACCGAGATATTAAAGCAGTCCCCGATGTTATGTATCCTTTAAAAATATGTGTGTAGATGTCTTAAGACACATCTACATTTGTGCTGGGCTCTAGTAGGTACAGCGCATTTCATTTGAACATCAAAGCTTCGCTACGGGCTGCATATTGTATTATAAAAACAAAAGATGTGAGTGATTTGATGAAATAGTAATTGAATCACTCTTATGAGGTACGAATGTCTGGAGAAACATCTGTGAAACAAGTTGGCCATTAAATATGCAACGGCATATTCAAAAATTCCTTTTGCATAAGATGGCAGTGCTTTAAAGAGAATTATCATGGCCTGAAGCTCATTCAAGTACTGACATTTAGCATGTGTGAATCCAATTGAAATGATCTGCATAATGCTTTTGTTTATATCCATTGTTGAGGTAAACTAAAGCCGAATAATATCTGCTCTGGAACCACTCTCTGACCTTCATGCATAATCATATTTCAATTTTAAAGTTAAATGTCCTTTTTTTGATGTTAAAATAATTCTTCAATCCCATGTTGACATGTACGATTGTTTTTTATTTTTTATTTTTACCCATCAAGTTTAAATATTACTCTGAACATTTTAACCAGCCCAACTAAGTGGTCCGGTTCTAAAAATCATATTTCGTCTATGACGGGCATTTAAAAATATCAAGGTTGGGACTGTGAGCCAGAGGTTCTTTTCTCTCATTCTGATCAGTAAAATGTAGCCTTGAGATAATTACATAAAAGGAACACTGTGGACCTTCTGAGACGCTCGCTCCACACTGTCAGACCTAATCACACATGTTTTGTACGAACTGTTTCCTCAAACTATTCATGTATTTATTTTTAAAGAGCTTGTGACAAACACACAAATGTAATAGATGATTAAAAATTGTAGGGCGGGTCTTGGTTCTATGCATCTTGTAAGTGAACTAAGTGTTTGGAGAAGTCATATGTCACCAGAGAGAAGTACAGTATGTAGTTTTCCCTGGAAGGTCCAGTTGTGTTACACTGTTGCCACTCATGTCTGTGGGTCCCAATAATGTGATTTTTAGCCCCTGGAATGCAAACTTTACAAGGGAAACCCCACCAAAAACAGTGTATTTTACCCCCAGAACATGATTTTTACTGGTAGACCCCCCACTGAAATGCAATTTCTTTCTAAAAAGCAAATTTCTCCTATGACTGCCATTATACCAAAAATATCTGTCAGTTTAGACAAAATAGAGCTAGTGTGGCTGCAGCTCCGCCCGCTGAGTGTCTGCACTGGTTTTAGCGTGAATGCTGCGACACAACACACAAAACACCTCTAAAATGAGAAAGAGATTTGCAATTGACTGTACAAAGAGATTTGACAGGAAATCTGAGGTATATTTTTTTACAGGCTGCCGAAAGCTACAAAAAAGAGAAGCAAATTGATCTCTGCAGTTCAAAGAAACAAATGGACATGCAGCGAAACAGATTTGCAGTTACCATGTTGAATATTGCAGTAAAATCATACCCTGTATATTGTATTGTTATATATCGTATAGCAACTCAATTAAATATTTACCATCTTATATTTTGCATAAATGGATGTTTTGGGCTGGATGATACAATAACATTGATATAAATGATCACCCGGATTAGTTACAAAATGCATTCACAAGCAAATTTGCTTTATTTATTTCCCCGGCGTTGAAATCAGGCAGATATAAATGTCAGAAAACACGATTCCTGGCTTCATATCAATATCCATGGTCACTGGATCTTTGGCAAGTTGTAAGGAACATTATATAGAGTCAGGCAAACATTAATTTAAACTGATTATCGTTTGTTTTACTCACGTTTTTTTCCCCGAATGCAGGCTCTTTTTCCACCCAGTCCAGGTTTAGTAAATCACCTCATTCCGAGGTATGTTATTCCCCGATAACAAACTAATAACACAGGCTCATCCGGGTAACTGCGGTCGGTGCTCGCTAAGAATTTTTTTCTTCCTGGAAGCTCTTTGTTTCGTTGGGTAATACAATTTTAAAACTCAAACCAATTTCCTGTGTACAATTATTTAATGACGTCATTCTGGTATGGTGGACTTGCTCTCTGGTTTCATACAAACCAAAACAAAGATACATGGGATAAACGCAGACAACGTAAAACGTAAACAAAGCAGCGATTGCTTACCATTTTGAATATCAGTTATGTTGATAACTTTATTCATTTTAAGCGGCTCATGTTGTTATGATAATATTCACATATTGGAATGCTTGTGTAAGATCCAGTAACATTAGAGCAGTCTTCTGTTTGTGCCGCCTTCATTTACTTGCTCGTTTTCAGCACTTTCGCTTTAATTCCCCTGCACTGATTGGATGCAGAGTTTCGCGAACGAGTCAGAGTTCTCATTTTCCCCCTACGTACTACGTCCCCAACTGTCCCGACGCCGATTGAACATGTTTGGTGTGTCCCGGCCTGATAAGTCTGTCAGGCTTTATTCTGTAATAACAACCTGCTGGGTTCATTATCCTTTACAAATGGTATATTTTTATATTTTCAATTTTCGTAATTCATATTAAGTAATTCCGTCACACTTGTTGCAGTGATAAACACACAAGTAAGTAGTGAGAAATATTAATAACATGTACATAATATAGGTTTAGTATTACTTGTAATTATGCATAATTTAATGTTATAACTTAAGACATGTAACATGTCATTTATTAGTTTTTAAACATTAAATTAATGTTTCTGTCTGCTGCTTTTGAAGTCTCTGTAGCCACTGGTGAAGAATTTGGAACTTGTTTGTTGTCGCAGTGCCATCAGCAGTCAGCATTATGATGGCATTGTTGACACTAGAGCTACTCTAAACATGATAGGTGGCAACATAACAGAGCTATTTTTCTTGTGGTGCTGCAAGAGGCCCAAAAATGACACCCTTTACCTTTTAGATTTATGCAGTGGATATTGTGTCTGCTGCATGTTAGTTCCAAAATCCTGCTGATCTATCAAACACAAAACAACGTCTCTGAGTCTTCATGCTGTATATTGTGACACAAGTCATGGCTAAAGGAGATTTTAATTAAGGTAAATGGCAGATATTGGCACAGCAGTCTTGGAGCTAATCCTTTGGCAATGAGTTTCATTAGGCGCAGGTCACTGTATTAATCCCAGAGAAATGGCTGGAAACTCTTAAGCACACATGAAGTCAGGAGGGGGTCGCAGTGTGGCATTGATGGACTTACCTTCTTGTCAGTTAAAAAAAAAAAAAAAAATCCTGTTAACAAGGCTTGGACTGTGAGCCGGAGGGTTGTTTCTCTCATCCTGGTCAGGAAATGGTAGCCCTGAGATAATTACATAAATTGAATACTGTAGACCTTTTGAGACACTCCGAATTGTTATTACTAATCAGTTTTTGCAGACTTTTTTGCAATTTTTAGTTTTTTTTAATTATTTATTAAATGTATGCATTTTTAAAGAGATTTTTTTGCTCCCGCTGTTATGATGAAACAGCGGTAGCAACAGTTCTTGCGTATTCTGAAGCACTTTTGAGTGTTGTGGATCGATAGATGACCACCATTCACTGCTATTATAAAGCTCGGAAGAGCCAGGACATTTTTAATACAACTCCAATTGTATTCATCTGAATAAAAAAAGTCATATACACCTAAGATGGCTTGAGGGTGAATAAAACATGGGGTAATTTTCCTTTTTGGGTGAACTATCCTTTTAAGTGGACTTAATGATTAGAGAAATCCTATATATGTTACCAAAGAAAACTAACATTGCAAGGTATTTTCTTGAAAAAAAAAAAAAGAAATATATATATATATGCACAAGTGAATTGTTCACAATACAATCTATAACATGCATTCAGAAAATGGTCTGACTTTTGATTCTTAGTATTCACTCAGACTGAATTATTAAAACTGGTGCTTATGTTTCATCTCAAAGTTACTTACCAACAACAAACTTTTTATTTGTGATTACCTTGTTTACCAAAAATGTTTACGGACACTGATAAGCAATTTCAGAACACGGCGTGTGGCAAACACAAAACTTGTTTGGTGTCGGATATGAGCTTGATAGAAGATCTTGCTTGTCAAATACACTAAGTACCATTCATTAATTAGAAAATGTGTTTGCTCCATCAAATATAGTACACCAGGTGCAGCAGTCACTTGTTGTCTATCATGAAGCTGAATCCAACAGATAACAGCAAATAAGTCGACTCGACACGCACAGTTGCAAGGTTTATTAGAGAATCAGGACTATAAAGGTATGCAGGATTCTACTAGTCTCTGAGCAAACCACACAACTAGTCCTTTTCTAAATGTAATACTATAGCCAACCTGGCTGCCATGGTTAGTGATACAGTAATATAATTAAAGAAATGGATTTTTAAATGCAAAAACTAGTGCATCAAGTCACCATATGGATAACTGGGAAGAAGGAAGAAAATTGTTTCAACATAAGTTATTCCTATTACTATGGGTCATATTCATTTTAAATAATAATAATAATAATAATAAAAAAATTATTAGGAAGGAAAGCAGCACCTCTGCCTCAGTTAGGGCTGACACTACTATACCATAGATTATATTCTTTAATATCTCTGTGTATATATGGCCAGTCAGCGAGAATGAACACCACATGAATTGTACCGCAGCCTGCACTGTAAACGTTTCCTTCATGAGTTTGTTTGTTTCTCATTTACAGCGAAATTTGGTTCGAAGAGGATGGGCGGCCAAACCCTCCAACTCACAGACATTTACTGGGCACATACACACACGTCGCTGCATGGAACAAGATACAGCTCCAAGAAAATAAGCCGTAACAAGGAGAGGAGAAGAAATCAAGAGAGAAGGAGGAGGAGTTTTGGGTTTCTGTGGTGCAGAGTTAAAAGGAGTCCATGGCCTTGAATTCGCTGAGGGCTTGGACGGGGGAGATGTGTTTCTTCTGCGAGCCTCGTCTGACACGGGTCTGGCACTCCTCCGGTTTCTCTCTCTTCACCAAGGGTTTCTTCTCCGGGGCCTTCATGCGCCAAGACACCACCGGGGAATTGACTGCCGCCGTGCCGTACACCTTCTGGTACTTGGTGGAAGCCACATAGGAGGCCTTGACTGTGAGGACCACGGCATTCATCAAGTTCTTGGCCGCCTGGATAAGGGATGTAGCGCTGTCCAGCTAAAGCAATGGGGAGGGGAACATTCAAGTAAGCGTCTTTTGATGATTACTATGGCTATGTATGGAATGAAATAATAAGGCACTCTTTTGGTCCTAATCCGCAGTATTTAAATAAATTGTGTTGCCGTTTTCCCATATTTACGTATGTATGAATCAGGGGCATTTCAACAGATTAAGTTACAGCAGGAGTCCGTGTCTTTTTCGGCTCCCCTGAGCGCATTGAGTTTTAACAGACACCCTAATGCATGCCACAAGTTTTCAGGGGTAATTGAGAATGAATGGGGGAAAGTCACATGCCTCCATCGCGATGTGATAGGATAGGACTGGTTATGATCAGCTGTGATTAATTCATGTGACAAATCCCGCCTCTTGCGTTTGTGCGTTCCCGAATCAGTCTGAATAAACAAAGGCGTTAACAGAAAGACTAATTTAAAATAGTAAGTAAACAACTTGGATATAACCACTGTTATGTCAAAATACGACTTGAAATTGACTGAAAACATGATCTGTGGGAGTTTTTAGTGAGTAATGAGCTTGGTGAAATATTCTGTCTGTGACTAATATTTTCAGAGCTTTGATGACTGATGATTCGAAAAATTAAAAAAAATAGTTAAGAGTAAACTATTAAAAAGAATAGCTGAACATAGAGTTCACAAGTAAACTGTATTGTTTAAATTGTTACTCCCTTGAGTTATGAATGTAATAATAATGTAACAATAAATGTAAACTTGATGAGGTTCATACTTGTCTTTAATTAATAGAATATTAATTACATTGTAAATGTAAAAAAAAGTGTTTTTCTTTTCTTTTTCTGATAGAATAAGTAATGTTTATTTAACCAAGAAAATGTGACTGGGACATGAATTTGATTTCACTTTGCCTCCTCATTTCAGAACACCACCGCATGCCACTGGTATAAATATATAAATGTAGTGTGATGCTTTAAAGCATTTACATGACATTGTAAAAAGACAACATTATTGTTTTAGTCAGTTCGTAATCAAACTTTTCACTTGCATAAAACAAACATAGTTGGTGACTGAATTGCAATTATGCATGCCCAAAATCGGCTTACCCCTGAAACAATGAGTTCTCCTCCCAAGTTCTGAACCTCAGCCTTGACCTTGCTGCAGATGTTGAGCTGGTGGCAGTAGAGGGCGATTCTCTGGAGGTACGCCAACAAGTCCTGCTTACAGGCTGAGTCCGGGCACTAAAAGAGATGGGAATACATAGCAGAGACTTGACCTTTACATATTCACCGTGTAGAGCAAATATGAGGTGAGGAGGGTGAGGCGATGATGGCTGAAGATGAAATTAGCTCCATCTTGAAGATGACTCAGGAATTTGTCATCATCACATATTGGCTAAAGTAGACTCATTCGTAAATCTCCTGCTATCATCACGATTGTTTTGTTAATAGGAACACTAAAGCACAACAGTAAACAAGCAAAATGAAATGGAAAGCACTTCTAATCCCTGAGGGTTCGAGGAAACATTTTATAATGGACACCAGCCCATATTACACCCTTAATTTCCTTTAAATGTTTTGAAGCCGGTGGGGAGAGATGCATGGACTGTTTCTGAGGTCATGACACAGCGATTGCATATCTCATGAATATTAATTACACCATGATTATGTTGCTGTGTAACCTTCCTGCAGTCACAAACTACTTAATATTCATAAGCCATGACTTCGGCATAATAGAACTGGTAACGTGTACAGACTTTGCAATCGAGATCAGACCACTTTTACATTATTTGTCTTTATTTCATTTAACTGACTTTCACTGTTTTGAATTTGTCACACAAATTCTAAATTTGTTAGCATATGCCATTTAGAAACTGGATGTGGATTGGATTTTTTCTTCTTTAACACATCACCACTGTAATGTGAAGAATGTAAAATGGTTGTTTATTTTTCTATATGGAGCTTCATTCTGTGTAGTGCATTTGCACATACGAACGACCCCTGTGCCATTTCTGGCTCCCATTTGAAGCCATAGGTGAGCACTTTCCATTTAACGTTAAGACTTTTTTGGGAAAATAATCATTTTGGACGTACAGCACCTTGCATGCCAAGACAAGATTACCGTTCTGACACGCTTCTAACACAGCGGTTAACTCGGTGACTTTGCATAAAGTAATAAGTCCTGTCAGAAGTTGTTAAATAGTTGGCTCCAATTTTTTCTCCCTTAGCGTCACATGAACTTTGAGTGAAAAAGACTGATGAGACACATTTAATAACTGTTGAAGCTGCTTTATCTTTGACACGGCTGAGCAGCTGTAACGTCCTTAGCGTTTAGCGATCGAGTGTCTCTCTTCAGGAGGCAACCTCTCGCTGTGCCGGAGGATGGCAAGGGGGAAATGGAGAACCCTCTTTTCTCATCTCCAGGGCCCAGCAGCTTTAGGTCTGCCATGTCAAGTGCAGCAGTTACAGGAGTTGTAAGAGTGTGTTTCTAAGCTGTCATGACCACACACACCACTGCGACCCAGCCTGGCAGTCCTCTACGTCAGTGGCTTTGCAACCCAACGAAACTGCTTTAAAACAAAAATCTTTAAAACATCAAAACTGCAGTAGTAGTAGTTGCATCCATGTTAGTTCATCTGTCGTTCTGTGGAACATAATCAAATTTGGTAGTTATCCTAAGTCTATTTTAACTGTTATATGATTAGTTGCAATTAGCATTGTTTTTGACTACCACAGCTGAACAATATTCTGCCATTTTACATTTAAATTATTGTGCACCAAAACATTCAAAGCTTTATATACAGTAAATGAACCATATCCTATGATGGCTTTTGTTTCTGAATTGAAACTGAGGAGCAGCTTGATTACTGAGCACCCGGTTCTGTTTTACACCGCCTACTCAGAGATTTTTTCTAAAATGAATACAGTCCCTTGATGAGTCTTGAGAACCCCAGATGGCCATTAGATGTAAATACTGTGTTAGTGGGAAAAAGGTTTGATAAGGGACAAGTCAAGCCACCTGTTCAGACTACCCAACAAACACAACGTGTGGCAGTAGAGAGGATTGATTGCTGCTATGGGCGGAACACAATGGTCTGAACGGAGGGGTGCTTTGTTTTGGAAAGCAGTAACTGTCTGGTCGTCTCCGATGTGCTTGTATACTTGGATTACACTCTGATCAGCAGTGTGATCAGGTTCCCCCTCGCTCTTTTCCCTTTATCTAAGGGAAAAGAAATACGGCAAGAAAACAACGAAAACAACATGAGGCCTGGCCAGTGGTGACACTGCAGGTTTCAGGCTTCTTGTAACTTTTTGAACAGTCTACCAGTGTTGACGATGACAAAAGGGTCATTCCTGTTATGCAGTACCAAATGTAAAATGCTTTGGTAATTGCAATGATTTTAATTTCCCCCAACAAAAATGAAAATTCTGTCATCAGTTACTCACCCATTCCAAACCTTTAAGACTTTTATTCATCTTTGGAACACAAATTAAGATATTTTTGATGAAATCCGAGAGCTCTCTCACCCTGCATAGACAGGAAAGCAACTACTACGTTCAAGGCCCAGAAAGGGACATTGTTAAAATTGTGCACAAAGAAAACAAAAATAACTTTTATTCAACAATTTCTTAATTTGTGTTCCGAAGATTAACAAAGGTCTTTTGGGTTTGGAATGACATGAGGGCGAGTAATTAAAGACAACATTTTCATTTTTGGGTGAACTTTAAGGAAAAATGAGTAGTTAGATTGGTAAGATTGGCTAGTTAGTTAGTACTGTAGTATAAAGCAGTCTTATAGAGTGATACAGTAATGAAGTTTTATTTTGTAGTTTTGAAGTTGGCATCACGCTGGTTCCCAATAGGATTTTTTCAATCTCTGCAGTCGTATTTAGCCGCTTGTTAACAAGAGACAGGTAAAAATAAAATAAATTAATTAATTAATAATAATAATAATCATTTGCATTACTGCTGTATTTTCTGTTATAGAATAAATAAAACATGAAAGTTTTTTGCGCTTATGTCAATTCATTTTAGGTATTTGACCTAAAGTCAAAAAAAAAAAAAAAAAAAAGACTTAAGCAGGATGGACCCAGAAGTGCTAATGCATATCTGGGTTTTGGCCTACAAAAATACATCATCCATGTAGCACTCTGATACTATTGGAGTATTAATTAATTAAAGATGAGGATTTGCAACTTTACCTGCGTGACTCCACCAAGCATATAATAAAGTCAAGTTTACATATATTAGTAAACTGATTTCCACTTTAATTAAAAATATATAACAAACATTAATGTAACCATTTTAAAGAAGAAACAATGATGTCACACAGAGTTGGTTTGCTCCACTGGCCAGTTAAGTAATATAAGCATTTCTTTACTTTTTTAACACACCTCTGTTTTAAAATGGAGGAAGACGAACTCGAAAAGACTGCTGAATCTATAATTGTCATTAACCGGGTCATCGTGAATCTGCTGGTTTGGGGTGAAGAGCTGGTCGGAAACGATTCTTGTCAAGAGAGTCATTCTGACATAATTTTGTGTGCATTTGCTCAAGAACATGTGAAAGAGAACTCAGTTTTATACTCTCTTGCTATACAAGCTGATGCTTTTTGCATGGCGTGCGAGTACCGCATTGAAATCTACTGTGCACTGTCTTGTGCTTGAATAGCTTAAAACACTTAAATGTTTAAACTGACAAGGCTTAAACACATACAGTAAGAATGATCAGCTTTCTTGAGGAAGCAAGAGCACTAGCCTGATCGTTCAGAGATTAGATTTAGACCTGTTAACAGTGGTAAGCTAACAGTGTAACAGTGGTATTCGCAGATGAACATAAAATATCTTACATACCACAACTGGTGAGTGAGTCAGTATAATGCAAAAATGTTTGAAAGGTCTAAGATGCGACATGAACAATATTGTATGATGCGTTGTTTGTTTACATCATGTTGTAATGATGTAAACAAACACCTCGTGTTATGAAAACAAATGTTTGGGATACCACCAAAAAAATTTGTGACGTATACAGCTTTATGTTAGATATTCATCCAAATTATGGTGAAAACAAAAACAATCAAAATATTCATTGTGTTCAAAAAGTAAAGAAATGCCAATATAACTTCAGTGGCCAACGAAGCAAACCAACTCTGTGTCATCACACATGTGTTATTGCAAGATGGTGGTGCCTTTGCTCTAAAAGCTATAGCTTTAAAATAGCTACATTAATCATGTTTGTTTATATATATATATATATATATGAAGAGTTCAGATGCAAAACCAGCTAAAAGCCATCTCGGTCAAAAATGAGATAATGATGCTGAGTGAATGCTCCTGACACATATTATATGTCCATCAAATACTTTTTCTTTAAACTCCCTAAAATACCAGCCTCAGCCCAATCAGAAGTACCAGTACTTACACAGAAACCTATATATCTGAGCCTGATAAAAACGCATTTTTTTAAAGAAAGACGTCAGATGGATTTAGCTGGTTTTGCATCTGCAATCTTCATATATATATATATATATATATATATATGTATATATATTTTTTTTAATTGAAGTGGGAGTCAGTTTATTAAATAATGTAAACCTGACTGACTGCTTCACCTCCACTTCAATACTCTCTTGTTTCCTGTCATGTGCCCTCACTACATCCCTGTTGTAGACCAAAACTAGAAGTCTAAACATGTCCGCACACAAAACAGTTGCACCCCTGGTTACCTGTGATCTCTTGGTAGTCCCTCATGGCTTGTCAGTTGGACAGCAACAAAGCTGACTTCATACCTGCTTTGACCAGTCAGTCAGAACTCACATTTTCCCTTTGGCTTAAACCACCCTGCAACTCCGCAACTCCTTCAGCTCTCACTACCAACTCTGTCTTCTCAACAAACAAGTTTGCTCATTTAAAACAATTTAAAGTTACTGTCATTTTTAACAATCTGAAAATTCACAGCCAAGTCTCTGCAGATGATACAGAACAAATTATTTCAGAATCTACCCCTATATGGATACTTAATCATGCGCAAATAATAAATACTATGACTTGGAGAAGAAAAACTGCATAATGTTTAATGAGAATATTAAAGTGCACTACAATACAGTAGTGGGAATGAACGAAGATGCATAGTTGCTGCCATCAATACATGCACACTGACGCATTCATAGGCACATCCTTAGACTTTCTTTTTGAGTACAGTTGATTAACCGTTCAAAAGTGTCAGTCAGCAAGTTCTGAAGATTGTGCTCATCTAATAATAAATTTAACACCTCATAGGAGCTCATTATATTAAACACAACCAAGGGCTTTGATCTCACATTCTCACAGAGATGGATAGAGGAGGACAAATGGGGAAAAAAAAGGGTATCCTGACCTGGTCAGCCACGGCACGAGCGAGCTTGTCCATTCTGGATCCGGCCTCTGCGATTTTCTTTGCGGCATTGATCACATCAGAGGAATTCTTCAGAGGGCCTTTGCCTCTGCAGTAACACAAAAACACAGATTGTCACTCTATTAGCTGATTCCTCAAAACGGGCAGAATGCAAGCTGCACAGAAAGCAAGCAAACCCCTAACATATGCTAGTAAATCCCCAATCAGAGGAAACTAGAGAAACAAAAACAGCCACTCTCAAAAAGAGAGCATATTAGTACTTACATATTAATACCGTTTAAAAAGGAAAGAGGTCATTTTCTGAATACAGAGGAATATTTACAAGGCTTTCACAAATACTGATTGGTCAATCACAGCATTCTTGTCAAATATTTTTATATAATAATCTTAAAGCCATATATTTGATCTTTGCTTACAATATGTCAATGTCCCTGTCAATCCCTAATTTGTTGGTTAATGTATGTTTTTGCAAAAAGGTTGATATTAGGCCCCTATGCTTCATATTATCATCTTATCTGTCCAAATGTTTCCAGCCTTCTTATTGTTGACATGTGGATGGATGTACCTGGTGAAGTCAGTCATTTCCATCATGATCATACACATCTGCTTGGCCAGCACGATGATGTCGTTTCCGTTGTCGTCCCACTTGGCGACTTCTGCGTCCAGCTTGCTCTTTTCCTGCCTGAAACTCTCCACCTGTTCGGCAATCTTGGCCTTCTCTTCCTGAGGCAGCTGAGCCATGATAGCCTATGGGGGGTGATGATATGACACAAGATAAAGATCAATTAAACGCGTCACAATAGTTTTTTTTTTTTTTCTTAACAGCCCATGCCCTTGTTTCTGGTTAAAAGTTTGAAAAGAAAGTACCCTCCATTTAGGTTGACTTTGTTTAACCCCACTGAAATGCCTCCGTATAAGGTTTCGAAACTTAACACTTAATCATAAGACCTTCTGGAACCCCATGACATCTCATGCTCATAAAGAGAAAATCCATCCTCTTTCTTTCCCCCTCTCCTTGTCAAGGAATAAATTCTCACTCCGTAGCGATTCTGAGCCAGTCCGAAAGGGCATTAATCTCTTTGCAAGGTCACAGGCACCGTTAAGGCGCAGTATTATTTGTGAGATAAATGTATAATTACCTCACTTCTTACACCAGTCAATGAATTATGCATTTGTTCAACATTCTGTCCGAGCGGGTGGACGGACCGCACCGAAGCAGGGGACTCTGGATGCCATTAAGTGCGTGATTACTGAGGAAGATGGGTTTTGCAAAAGTCTGTGCCATATTAGTCAGAATCCATAGTTTGACGAGCAGAGATGATCTTTTCCGCAGTTCTGTCTGAATTTAGTGGAGATATGCCATCATAGCCAAAGGATGTTATAACATAAGAGCTAATTAAGAGCCAGCTGCTCATTTAAGATTTGTAGCTTTTTGCTTGTTTATTTAACAAGCAATTACACACTAAAAAGAAAAGAAGTCCTCAGAGAAAATGTGATTAAAAGATGAAAATGATTTCTTTTCAGATAGCATGCACTCCTGGGCACTGCAAATGGAGGGCTGATGCAACGGTGTCTGTGTCCGAAAAAATATAAGGATAAGCATTTTTTGGCTGCATTAATGTATCCTTCATTGCCTTTGATATTCCACACAACTGTGCGATGGCAAATGCTTGCTTGGTTATGACTGAAGTTCACCTTTAAATTTAAAGCTGTCTCTTTTTTTTGCTTGGAAGTGATTACCATATTGTTTTACCACCTGTGCATGCAATCGGAAACCTACACATCCCAAGAGCCAATCAGCTCTTTGCATGGCTTTAAAGCAGCCAATCAGCATTAATGAGTTGAATTAATCCCAACTCCTCTGATCCTAAAAGTGGATGTGATATATGGAAAGAAGGTAAATAGAAGGGAGAGAGCCTATTTCTTCCTCTTGCCTTGCTCAGAATTCACTTATCCCAAATCTCTCTGGCTCCTAACCGATAACAAGAGAGGGTGCAGGCAGCTTAATGCTCCAACAAATCCTTCCCCATACGCACCGGTGCCGATTCATTCAACACACTCATATTGTGTGCTGAACGTCTGCGCGTGTACGTGTGTGCGCCTCTGGATTAGAAATCCCTCAGAAAAGCTTTTTAATTTTTCTCATTTGAAATAAAGTGGCCTAGATACCGGAGTTCAATTTTATGGCTGACCTATCAGCACTGTTATCCTATCATGGAGCTAAGAGATAGAGCAGTGTCTCTATGTGTCTGTCTGAAAGTGTGAGTCACTGAACAAATGGCTGTTCTTATTTGTCTCTTATGAGAAATCAAAATCCATAAAACTTGAAGTCACAGACTATATCAATGTAACAGTAGTGGCACGCATATTCGATTTGGAAAAACACATTCACTCAATGTAACATTCAGCAGCTACGCGTAAGACGCCACTTGAACTCCACTGCACTGAGTTCACTACTGAGCAAAATGTTTTTCCATGGTCATTTCTTTTTTTTTGTCAATTTGTTGCTGTTCTCAAGAAATGACCCTGTTTTTCTTCTCCACAGCAGCATTTCTTTTAGCCCGACCTTCTATTTCTATACAAATGATCATTTCCTCTCATTCATGGAAGATAATTTCCTCTCAAGAGTAATTGGTATCAAACAGGGTTATAGTGTGTATTTGCGTGTGAAAGTCAGCGGTACACCACGGCTACATACTGATATCCTTGTAATGTCTCATAAGCAGCCCACTGTGTGCTATTCACACATACACTAATGTGGATTAAGCCTCGAACACCAGTGAGCTCTGCCGTCAAACGCCGGCTGACACAGGCACACTAAGCGGGTGACATTGCCAGAAGTCTCATTTGCAATCATATTTTAACTACTATACAGTCTCTGCAGAGAGAGTTTACGAAACTAGGACCAAATAGATTCTTGTATGAAAAATTTTCTGCTGGAAATGGGAGCATGCTCCCCTGCTATGTTAAATATTGAAGCTTATCTAGGCTTTGTTTCAAAACCTACATTCCAAAATGGAGCCTTATAAGAGACTGAACATTCTACGTAGGCAGCAACTTGACTGTGAGCAATTTGATGTGCAATGTAGACTTGATTCCAATTTATTTATACAAAATCAGCCGTTAGCATGTTGCTAAGCTAAAAGGTCAGGTTAAAAATGTCTTTTTTTTTATTAGACTTCTTTTCTACCTTGCTGTATTGAAGCAATACAAACAACATTTCTCTTAGTTTGTTCACCATCTTGCATGGTTATTATAGGATTGCCACCTTCTTATTCACCATGCTGGTCTCTTAAAGGTACATATTAGTACTTAAAAGGTGCCTTAAAATGCTCTTACGTAGGATGTTTAATAGGTTTCAATTTTCAGTTATAGTCTATGCGGTGTTTTTATTAAGTTGGGACAATAATGTTCATATATGTTGAACACACAAGCTCCCCTTGCTATTTTTGAAAAAAAAAAAACAAAAACAAAAATAGAGCTGTTACATGCCATGCGACAACCCATGTAAAGTGTAATCATCACAGGATGTATATTTTATACTTCATAACTGCAGTGTTGAGCACTGAGGCAAGAAAATCTACGAAAACATTCACACCATCATTTGCAGCAGAGGCTAAATAATGTTTCATTTTTGAAAAAGTGAGACACATTGTTGTGTGCATGCACTTGAGTGACTGGCCCTCTTGTTATTCTGAGACTAGATGTAATTTTACAGCAGACACGCTCAGTGGAGTGATAAGTGTTTTGTATTGTATGAGTAAACCTGCTGGAAATGACAGCAGGAACAGGAGATGTTGTTCATGTGTCACGTAGGAGTCACTCACCCTTGCGCTCTGTCCAGCAATAAGTTGGTCATCTTCTGTCTGGACGCTGGTGCGGCTACGGGCGTCATAGTCTTCTTGCTCAAAGTCAGAGTCATCTTCCAACTCTTCTGGAGTCTGACCAAAAAAAAAATATATATATATATTGTCACCACACCATACCTTTGTGGTAAATACTTAATTAAAAATGTTCCTTTTCTTATTATTTATTGGAAAAGAGCAATCAGTGTGTTATTTTAAATTCACATTTTGGGATGACAGTGGCTACGGTAAATGATTAGTTTTTGAGTAAGCTATTCCTTTTAAATTTCATTTTCACTTTCACTTTCAAAACTGGTCTGGAGAGACATTAACTCGTGGGTTTCTGTCGTCAACAACTTTTTCGCCTTGCTTAAACTTTACATCTATATTTTAAACATACTCTACTAGAGTGCCCATGTCCTTTGTCCTAAAGCTCCAGCTTGGTGACAATTTGGGACACAACATTTGACAGACGTCACGAGCAGTTGTGCGCTGCCACGCAATCGGGGCAAAGGACCTCTGATCCAACATAAAGACATGTCAACCATTAAACCAGTCAAATCTCAATAAATAATTCATTCGTCCCACAGTTTGAGTTACAAGTGACTTGCATCATTGTTCTTCAATTCCCTTTTGGCTTTCTTGTGAGTAATATAAAAAGAAGTTCCCTCTTAAAGTGGGATCAAACAATATGTGAAGGGGAAAGGCCTCTAGGTTTTTCAGAGTTTAGATGTGATCTGTTTGTGATTCTGCCTACCAGTAGTTTCAACATCAGTCCCACTAGCTGACTAATGAGCAAATTGGATACAAAGAAAAAAACAGTGTATCTTGACAGCCGCCACTGTTTCAGCCATTCTGAGTGGCAGTGGCACTAACTATTGATTGAGATACACCATTGATTGAATCAGCTAAGTAACTTATCGCAAATGAAGATCCCAGTGGATAGAGATTTCACGCAGGCATAAAAGTACAGAGAGTACATTTGTGCGCAAACCCATTTTGGTTTCATTAGCGGGATACAATCCTTGACAAATATGTGTGTGTGTGTGTGTGTGTGTGTTGGTACTTTCATTTCACCACTCTACACTTAAAAGCTGCCACAGCACATGGCAACTGCAATGGCTTTTCTAGGCAGCAGAAAGCATACATGCTCTGTATAATCTATCTTTGGTGCGGGGGGTGGTTCGGAGAATCAATATGTAAGTAAAAATAAGTAGGATCTCTATTTACAATTATCACTCTGTTCTAAACCGTCTCCAAGCTCAGCTTGACGTTATTTTCTGATAACACACTGTTCAATATTGCTTGATGTTTGCACAGAGGAAGAGTGCATCTTAGAAAAGTGTTTGTTAGTCATATTGAACTTTGGTAAACAGAATATACACAACAGGCAAAAGCATAAACAAAAGAACTCTCTAACATATTTTTATTGTATACCAAGGACTTAGCAAGCAAAGGGTTCATGAACTGCATTTTTTATTATCTTATACTGTTCTCTGAGGTTCACTTATAATGTTAGTGTGCTTTTACATCAAAAAACATCATAATTTAGAAGTAACAGGCTATTTTCTAATCTGTTTTTGAGCCTCTCTGCAGAATGGTCTGTTTTTTGTAGGCGGGGCTCATTTGACTCGCAAGTAAACACCCACTGCTATGATTGGCTAACAGTTTGGCTTATTAAAATTACAGATGGTCACTGCTGTGACGTACTCTGAAAACAACATGAGTCACTTGAGTTAAAAACATATCGGTCTGGAACAGACAATGTAATAGTGGTAAAAACACCTTTACTCAAACTTGTAATATTACTGCTGGATCTGATATAGACAGATTTAGGACTATACCATCTTTTACTTTCAGTCTCTCTAAACATCCTGCATCATACTGTCTTGTTTAAAAATGAATCTGTAGTAAAGTAAAGCGAACAAACGATCTGGAGCTTTTTTCTAAGTTTACCCCGTGTTTACACAGGAAGAGAAATATTGAACCTAAAGAGAAATATTTATAACAGTGACGTACGTTTTCTTTGTAAAATCACTCTCATAAATGGTTCTTTATATTGGATCACCATATTGGTCCTTGATATCAAAAGCCCTGCATTACAGTCCATTACTTAATGTTCGCCCAAACAATATTAATAATGTCTCTAGAATTTCTCTATGAATTTCATAACCCACAACATTATTTTCATGTGAAAAGTGTTCATTGTGTTGTTTTTGTTATTTATCACACAAACCGCCCCGCTTATGAACAGCAAGGACCTCGTGCATTTTCCTAACTTGTACAGTACTCACTCTTATCATAAGGACTGCTTTCCTGATGTCGCGTACTCCGTCGTAAACGAGGCGAGATGCGTCGATGAACTCGTTCTCTTCGAATGGCTGCGGGGGGCTGGTGCTAAGAGCCTCAATGGCGACCTCAACCTGCTCTGCAAAGCGGGGCATCACTGGTGAAAAAGAAGGACGTAGAGAGTTGAGTTGAGCGAGAGGCTGAGAGAAAGCGAAAACAGAAAGACAGAAAAACATTTTCAAAAAAAGGATTACATACATCCCTCAAAAGCCAGCCTTCCCCTCAGGTGCCAAACATATCAGAGAAAAGACATGGTGAGAGGTGAGAAAAATGGAGAATATGTGATCTTAAGAAGCTAAGTGTCGAAATTCAGGCAGGCGCATCTATTTCTGCCGTCTCCTCCCTGTCAGTCAGGCCCGAGGACATGGACAGCAGCGGGAGAGGAAGACGAGAAAATGTCACCCTGAAAATATGTGGAAGGGGCGCCCTACGTTTGCCAATTAACCACTTCACCTCGCTGGGAACACATGACCATCGGTGAGCTGAGGCATCGCGACTCTATAAAAGGCCACAGTGACACCACATCACCCCAGCAGTGGGCAGACAAAAAATAACTAAGTAAAATAAATAAAAAATGACATCGTCTTGCTCCCTCCTTCAATTCACCCTCCTACTTGTTCCTCAGTAATGGGCACTAAATGCTGGCTGCAATAAGGGAATGTTTGACGAAGACAAGAGCCGAGTACGAACAATGTTGACAGACGTTGATTGAGTGCAGCTGGAGGGTTGCTAAAGGTCTATTAATGTGACATTAGTTTGATCTGTTTTTATGATGAGCCGTATTTCAGCGTTTACACTGAACAAATGTGTTTGGACCACTTACCCTTGGTGTAACCGTTCTGACAAAATACTTGGGGCTAATGCTGCATCGTGACAGTGACAGAGACTTTTAAGTAAATTTAATTTCTGTGAAATGTCAATATGAAACGTTAATAGCATTTTAGAGGGCTCCGACTACCTTATTACGAATCCTAAGCTTTAAACCTCGGCGACTCCAGAGTAAATAATAGGGTTGATGATTTAATGTCTCCAGTTCGATTGTACTAAACAAGTACGTTGCTTTGTGCTCTGCAGCCCACCGATTGGCGCCAGGGGTGGTACTTTTCCTTAGCACTGTCACTAGTGGAGGGGAGAGCGTATTGTGATATAACCATGACATGAAGTCACGTTCATATCAACGCCCGGGACCACTTGGTGGATGATGAAAAAAAGATGGGCACAGTAAAAAGCCTCGTATTAAACCCTTGAGCAAGCTCCGAAGTGATGCTCTTAAAATATTCAACAAATGTAGCAAGAAGGGGAAGGTCTCTAGATTTTTAAAAGCCAGGGACTAGGATATTATGACCCAAGATACACTTCTCCGTGGGGAAGATGGGTCTTGTGAGGACACCTCTTTGACAGGAAAATTCTAGAGTGTTGTCTATAGCCATCTAACCGAATCAAAGCCCAGAGAGCCATTCAAAATAATAGCGGATGCAGATCTCCAGGAAAAGACCGGTCTTGTGATTTTCCATGATGGTTTTGATTACAGGCATCCGGCTTTAAAAGGCGGCCGGTATAGGATCCTCTCAACCAGCCATTTTGCCTATTTGCCTTCTTAAATGGACAAGTTCAGATTTGAATTTCAAATGAATACATAAGGAATACAAAATTATGCAAAACATTCAAAAAGGTGCGGTAAAGGCTCTTTATTTGATTTCCTTTCTTCTTTCGAACCCCATCTTGCTTTAACACATATTTAATTCATTTTAATCCACTTATTGGAGAGGCGTAAAATGAGCTTTGGGGAATTTTGCTGTGACTTTTAAATAGAAATATTTAAATGTTCTTCAAGCCATTAATGAGTAAAGTTGCTGCTAGTGAGGAGCAAATTTAACTCAGACCAGTGAGAAATGATGAAAGGAGCTAATAAAAACCATGTTGGAAGGGATTATTTTCTTAAAGTGTTTAACTCCAGATAAAGCAAGCAGTCAGATCTGTTCTATGAGCCTTCAAATGGTGTTTTCGCGAAAGCGTCGAGGTGAATTATATAAAACATGCTCAAACCGGCTTTTTCTGTTCGAGAGGCTGAGGTCAGACCAGCCTAATGGGCTCAAAATGAAATACTTGAAAACGCAATGAGACATTCCTAATGCTAATAGGTCTTACAAAACACTGCGAGTAATTCCAAATGGAGGACATATTCCTTCCACAACAATGAGGTCACTTGTACTTTGGTTTCATTTACATTTTGCTCCTTAGGCTGTAGAATTAGTTAGCACTGCCCTTTCTTCAGGATCCGCATTTTCCCTTTCGAAAACAAACTACTGGACTCGTAGCAGGCAGGCATCGCCTAATTCTATTATCCTTGATGTTTTTTCCATGCGACGCTGCCTCCTGTGTCTCACCGTGCAGACTCCTGGGTCGTGACATGCTGAGGAAAAAGATTTTGTGGGGTCATTTGGCTGTATGAAATCATTGCTGTTTTTGGTACCTGAGCAAACATGGCCTTCAACCTGTCAGTGAAACACTATATTTGCCATAAAAATCATGTGTGAGTTTGTGTGTGTGTGTTAGACGGAGGGCAGTGATTAGGTGGCCATATTTCATCTCTGCATGGTCACCCTTTGGCATGAGCCCTACTCACTCTGCCATACTCCATGACAGTATTGCTACTGCTGCCTTCTACTTGGCACTATTACATCAGCCATATTTCTCATTTTTAATCTACTGGGGGCCTGAGCATAACCTTAATGATGGGGTAATTTTTCCCGCATGAAGATTAGTTTGGATCGGGAAGAGGATGGAAAGGATAAAGAGAGAGGGGAAAGTCATCTCAGCTTTGCTATTAGACTATTGATTTTCAAGCTCAAGGACACGATTGGAGATTCGTGAACACAGTGTGCTGAAGGTCCTTTAGCTGCGTATCTTTATAGGGCTTTGGACCAGCTCCACTTTTGTAATATTTACACTGCCTTGGGAGGAAAAAAAAAACAGGATAAAGTTTGGAATGTTCTAATTGGGCTAAACTAAACCAAAAAGTTGAAGAAATTGATAGGAAACTTTCAGACACTTTTGAGGAAATGGAACAGCTAGTTTTTACTTTTTGTTGTGAGTGATTGAAATTACATCTGTCGCGACATAAAACTACAACCTGCTGTTTTACTCCAATTGCCCACTGGAACACTACGCCTGTACATTTTCTTCATTATTCAGTGGATAAAGCCACTTAGCTGAGTGGCAAACATCTTAATTAAATGGAGAACGCGTTCAGATGCTATTCACTTCTAATATGCTAATTTGCAAGGTCCCCACCCCAACGCTACGTCTGGCCTAAACCTGCAAACTTTCAAAAATTCATTGACATTTTGCGTGCCAACTCTTCTGCAATAATGAAAGGTCTAGAAGAATCAATGCTGCGATGCTTTATGGTTCAATTCCATTTATGCGGTGGCACCATGGCTGTCACTTAAATTCACGGGGCATGGGACTACATTTTTATGGGTGGCCCTCCCTCCCCTGGGCCTAATGAGTAGGCTATATGACAGAGGAACTCTGTCGGTCCCTCTCATCAGAAGGCCTGAACCAAGTTCCCCTTTCTCTGAAGACAGCCATGGGTGGCACCAACATCTCAAAACAAAGAGAGAAACAGAGAAAAAGTGAACTGAAATGAAAAGTACCACCTCATCAAAGTGAATACAGACGAGATGAGAACCAGTCTGGGCGTCCAGCCCTTTCACAATTCAATTATCACTCTCAATCGAGCATGCAGATATTCCTCTTGGTTTTGCTGAAGCAACTAGCAGAACAGTTTCTCATTCAAGCTGAGCGAGCATTAACTGTTCAACTTGTGACTTCCGGAAAAGAGTGTGCTATCTGTGTATAAAAAAGGACAAAGGTAGGCGGTTTGTTTTCAATTGACTGAAGGCGGTAATGAAATGCTAGTGTTCGGTTCTCATTAAGTCTCTAATAGGCCCTGGATCAAGAGGCAGATGAAACGCAGGGTGAATGAAATATAATGTTTCATACTTTTCAGCGGATAATTGACATGAAGTACATGTGACTCATAGTGTTACACAGATGGTGGTATCATCTCTCCAGCTCTCCATGCCTTCCAACGTGACTGAAGTTCAATTCAAAGTTTGAATGATGCAATACACAAAAATGAGAGAATTCACTAAGATTGAATTGCGCCAGCTGACAGTGCAAAAAGAATTATGCAAATCAGGATTCAATGCAAACACACCAACACAATCTGATCTGAATGCGGCTCAATTTCTGACCTTACGGATTGGATATGAGAGCAAGGTGATTACTGGATAAGGTCTAACCACCAGACCTCTCAATATCACATCACTTTGTGATTTAATCGAATGCTATTTTTCACATGAAAATCTAAAGGCTTCCTTTAAATATTCTAGTGATGTGAAGGAACTTTAAAGAAAAAAACTTGAAACGGAAGACGATGAGGATTATTTTGGACACATTATGAATCCATTTATACCTTCAGTTGGTCAGACGTCACAAATATTCATTGTTTTTTTGCCCTTACCTGTCAAACTAGACAGAATAATATGATTAAAGCGGTAATTTTATAATAAGAAAAATATTGCAGTATCATCCATGAAAAGCAGGACTGTTATTTTCTTTCTCTTATATTCCGCTCGCTCTTCTAAACAAAGCCGGCTGTCAAAATAGTCTAATGTAATGTTTTAGACACAACAAGGGAGGCAGGACAAAGCGCCGCCGCCGGAATAATATTTTGAGTGCTTATTTTCCAGCCACCCTCCATTTGTTGATTCCAAACAATCGTAGAAGTGCATTTAGATGGAACAACTACATCAAAAAAGTGTCAGGCAAGATGTTTCTCCCACATTAACACCTAAGATAGCAGCCTTTTTTGCTTCCTGTCAGATATTGTGTCTTGAAAGCACAGGGAAGGCTATGCACAAATCTCTGCATTACTTGGTATGTTTTGGCCCTCGGCCTTGTCTGTCAGTGTCTAAATTGCCACCTCCTGAAAGCTGGCACTAGACTGTCAAAGGTGGAGGGGTTGGGGGAAAACAGATGAAAAATGAATGAGCAACGGATGAGTGCCAGAGGAGGGAACAGGTGGTATCTCCGGCCTCACCATCTTTTCCCGTCTACCCACCCCTCTCTCTCCTCTAACTTCCTTCTTCCAAGAGCTTCCTGGTCTCCTCTGTCCATCTGTCCCCATCTCTACCATAAGTTCATGCCTTAGCAAGCATGAGACAAGATCAGGACCCAGGTGCATGTGTGATTCTTTGTTCTCACCGGTCTCAGAGAGGAGCTTGATAGACTCGAGAACGCGCTCGGTGTAGACGCCAGGTTCGTAGTTCTCCATCTCAGCATTGATAATGTGTACCACACGAGCGGCTCGGCCCCGGATCGCGCCTGCTGTCCTGTCCAGCGTGTCCACATCCCCCTCTTGCAGGGCAATCACACACTTATTCACGTCCTCCAGAATGTGGTTCTCTGTGGAGAGATGAGATAAAATAATGAGGTAACACATTCAAGTATTGTGGCTATCCAAGAACAGTAGCCACTTTTGAAATCTGAAAATTTTGAATGCATTGGAGATTAATGCTGAAGAAAAACTTAAACTAGTATAAAAAGTAGTGATTTTAAAACATCAAATACATCCCTCTTTTTATTTATCCAATAAAAGTTAAATTCCAAAACTAAATAAAAACACAACAACATAAAATATTAAGTTTAACCGTTGACATTTTCTGAATGTTAACAAAAACCTTTTACGTATCATTTGGTAAAAAAAAATAAAAACAGACTAAATACTTTACAGCATGCGCTCTAACATTGTTCTAGAACTACTTGTAAGACAACAGACCAACAGCTTTCAAAATGCATCTCTGGGTGGATCTAAACAAACACTGCTTTCTTAATGAGGGTGTTATTTGTCTCCATTCTGATAAGATCCTTCTTTAAGCAGCTTACAAAAAATGCTTTGTTTATCTTCCTTTTTCTTTCTGGCAACAGGTCAAAAGAGCACTGCCTTGACTGATCTATAAGCTGATCTGTTTAGATTTGGATAAAACAGTGCTGCAGAAGTACAAGAAATTAAGCATAACATGTTTGAAATTACAAAAAAAATTATAAAAAAAAAATCATTGTAGCATATTAAGACCTTGGCTATTCAGATGATATAACACATCTGCACGATTACTAGAAATTCTACAAAAGGGCTCAACAATAAGTATGGCCCAAGGCCAGTGTGAAAGCATTTCAGGACAGCTGACAGATCTGTCACATGCCATATTGGCCCAGTGGTGCATTGTAAATGCATAGTGCATTTACTGATTATATATATATGTATTTTCATGTAAACTAAAACATTTTTATTACTAAAGGTATGTAGTTGCCTAATGTACTCTAGAACTATTTTAAACAGGTCCAGCTCCAGTTCAAGGTGGATCATAAAACTCTGAAGGTGGGCTAGATATTCAAATAAACTGTAACCAAAATATTTTGGTTGTGTGTATATATATATATATATATATATATATATATATATATATATATATATATATATATGCTTGCAGTGCCAGCTCTCCAAATATTTTCTTTTTGAGGCTTACAATAATATGCTGCTAAAATTTTATATTTCTTTTGAGTCCAGTGAAAGTGTTGGCAGGGCAAGTGCTAATCTCAAATACTGGCCTGACCAGGCCAGCATTTTGAGAATAACAATAATAAAAAAAAATCCTTATTGTTGAGTCCTGACATGTTTTATTCACAGGTTCGCAGGAGAATATTTTCAAACTGGAATGCACTACACCAGTTTCTGGACAACAGGCGGTGGGCTGCATACCAATATTACCTCCTGCCTCATTTCATACAGCCTACGTAGACCTGTCAGAGATACAAAAGATCTGGCTCACAACATCCACGATTTCATTCATTTATTTGTTGTGTATTTAGTGTTGACTTATTATAATCCCTGCCTTGAAATCTTAGGCCATAGTTTGAGTACATACACTATTAATTCTAATAGTTTTTGTGCAGGATCCAGACAGGATATACTACACTTCAGCCAACAAAATATGGCAAAAAAAAGAGAAGTCAATAGAGAGGCCAGTTTCTGCGGAGGTGGGAGGTGAGACTGAGAAGTTGGCGCCTCATTTGCAAAGAAAAGAACTGTGAGAATTAAAGATTTCAATTTATGCAGTAATTACAAGATGAAACACTTAAGCTAAATTCAGAGAAAACCTCTCCATATGTATACATTATATTAAACTGTATATTAATAGCAGGCAAGGTGTTTATTATCTATAAAGCCCAATGCTCAAGCAAAACTACATGGAAAGAATAACTGGCACTAAGTGTATGTCCATTGTAAATACAATAATCTTTTTGAATGCCAAACAAGAAGACTTAGAGCCGTGGACAAAATAGCAATACAGTGTGAACACTGTTTCAAAGCAAAGCATGCAAAGGGTCATAATTGTTCGTATTTATGTTGAATTATATGGCCATTTACATTCAAATTGGATGGACATTCCCATTCAAGATAATGGGATCTTGATGGTGGAGGGAGCTGACATTTTAGAGTGTCCATTATAAAGAGGAATAAACAGACATGGCGAAATTGTACTGCTATACTCAGGGTGGAGTGTTTAGACGTCAAGAGGAGGATGATGGATGTCCACATTCAAAGAAATCTATGCTTAGAAAGCTCTTAAAGCCTTACAGTGTTTTAACAGTATGGATACAGAATGGCTGCTTGATTTCCTGTTCACCAGCAGGCAGTAAATACTCAACAGTGGTCTCACAAAAACATAACGTATATATGCATATGATTATCAGGCCATTGAGCAGCAGTCAACAAATTAGACCACTGAACTGAGCAATCTGAGCAATTCCATTTTACCTGAAACAGACAGGAAGTCATCAACAGAAGTGATGTCATCAACAGCCTCGGTCAGGATGCGAACTTGCTTCTCCCACTGGTCCTTGAAAACGTCCATGTTGTCCTGAGCAACTTTACTTTGAGGGCGTGCGGCCAAGGTCAGGGCTGCATTGATTACCTGTGAGAAAGAAAAAGGCATAATTCTAAACCTTGCCTAAATCTAAATACGACTATAAAACTAATTGCAGAGTCATGCACTGTACTCTAAAGAGATTTCTGAGTGCCTCAACTTCGTTGACTGCACCAAGCTTTTATTTTTTTTATTTTTCTGTTTGGACTCTTCATTTTGGAGACAACTTCTCACAATTAAATCAATTCTCAATTGATAAAATCAAATTGGTTTACATTTCTCATAAATATACCACAAAAAATCCATTTCATGTTGGCACTGAATAGACCATATTTTTCTTATACCCCTTCTGATACACATTCTCCCAAATTATTATCACTGTGCATGTTGTCTCTTAAAAGACAAGCCTTTTTTATGTTTCCAGTGGATTTTTCCTTGACTGATTCTTCACATTTTTTTCTGAATGGGTTACGAACAGCTTTTCATGTTGACTTTGAATAGCTAAAATGTAATGTGAGTCATATTTTAATAAATATGATGTGTCTGGATATGTGCCTGGCTATGCTCTTCTCCATCATTTGAGGAATAACTGCTGCCATCATCAATAAAAAATGTACACCAGCATCTCTTCTAAAGGAAATTCTGTGCATGTAGTTGGGACAGTCAAATAGTGCTATATGGAATAACTAGTTAGGTGCATTATAGTGAATAAGTAGCACAATGTGTTTAGTGAGTTACTTTTCATCCTCACCATATGAAACTGCTGCAAGAGGTTATAGAATATAGCATAGGTTCAGGCCGTTTACCTGAGGACACAGGCTATCGATCTGTGTAGCAGCCATGCGCACTAACTTCACACCCTCCTCATTGTTGGAGATGGAACAGGCGAGGTTGGCCACCTGAAAAAGAGGGAGAGAGCGATATTAGACGGTCATCTGTACATGGAGGTTCAAGTATAAAGTGACCTTGTGGTTCTGGTTGCCAGATTTCTGTAAATCAGGCAGGTTAGACTAGCATTTGGACAGGGGCAAATAAAGCTCCTGAGCAGAGTGCACACATATACAAACACACAGCCCTTTTTGCTGTTCATGTTTGAAGCTATCAGTGCTGTGTGCAATGGATAAGGATTTAATGCTTGGCTTGAGAAGGCAATGTCAGGGCAAAATATGTACAGAGAGTTAGGGCTCATTCAAGTGTTAGATTGGTATTTGTTATTTCCCAGCGTGAAGAACATGATTTGTGGGTCCCTCATCCCCACTGCTCCCCCGGCCCCAAATCATCTTGCCTTGCACTCTTTTACTATTTTAAAAATAGCTTCTATTTAAATAATTGACATCACACACACTGTAATTTGAATTTTTACCAGCCAATCTCCTGGACGTATTAGAGGCTGGCTCTTCATTTTCTCCTCTGAAGCGACAGAAGGACAGCGGTTTGTTCTCGCACTATAGAGGCTCCCATCGCGAAAACACAATTACCCCTAAAATGTCAGTGAACATGGAGAGGGGTCTTAATTGGAGGTTGCCACGTTTTTGTTATTCAAGTAATGTCGATTTTTTTCATCTGAAATTTCCACCACAAGCACTTTGGTGGCATAACCAGGGTTCATTATTGAAGTTCATGTGCACATGTAAATCATTAGGCCAGTTTACCAAAGGAAAAAAAAAAAAGAAAAAAGAAAAGACAGAAAAAGTGTAATTAAACTAGCAGATGGCTCCACTATGCGCAATACCTCCTTGTCTAATTTCTGCCTGCCTGCAGTCCTCGGGTTACCCATCATGCAGTGCATCTGGCAACGCCGGATCGGTGCATACACGTGAATACACGTGTGCGATGAGAAAAGGTCTCTCTCTTGTGTTTGCACGCTTCCATCATCAGAAAAGCATCTGCGGAGGGAGCGCTGGCCAGATTGGATGCTAAAAACCTGGCTGCCTCCCCCTCCCCTCCTGCCAAAAATGTCGGATCAGACAGAAAACACCGGCATATTGCTCAGAAAGTTTATAATTCGGTGACACGTCAGACCTCGATGAAAGGCGCTAATAGGCGTGTCAGTCCCGTTTTGATAACAATCCAGAATTGGTGTTCCAAGCATCTCGTCCTCTGCTAGTAAATCAGATTACACAGCAGCCACGAGTAAGGATTTTGACGGCGCTAAAGTGACATATGCCTGCTGGCAAATGCAATACGACTGAAGTCATATCAGCGGGCTTCTCTTCTTTTTTTTTAAGGTAAATCGAGGCAAATCAAATCTGTGTTAGAAGATTCTTGCTTACGGCCCTTTTCTCCTGTTTACCCCTGACAGCTCTGAATGCTTTGATGGATCGCTCTTGCGTTTAAGTGTGTGCTTGCATATGTGTGTGTGTGTGTTTACCCTCTGCTAAAAGTGTAAAGACTGAAATGCTTGAGGGTTGCAAATGATGATGTGCGCATAAGAGCACCTGTGGGGGGAAAAAAGATTCATTGATGCATCGATATTCCTTCTGAAATGATTCTCGACTGATTCGTTCTTTGTAATGAAGCACAGAACCAACGAGTTTACAGGCCGTATTCGAGAGACACATCATACCACATACTTGGACGCTGTGTTTTTAATTGAATTGTGATTCTCATGGTGCGTAAAATTCACACCCTTATATGAGAAAAGAGAGACCCTTTTAACATGATCCCCCCCTTAATGTGTTGTTCTCTCAGAAAAAAGAATAAAAGCTGTCACTGGAATGGTACCCATTCAAAAAGTATACCTTTGCACAATATGTACTCCAAAAGGGAGCATATTAGGGCCAGCCCTGCAAGCCTTGTGGGCGGTGTGCAAATACATAGTGTCGTTGCGCTACGGACATCCCAAGTTCGAATTCTGGCTCGAGGACCTTTCTCGCTCCCGTACCCCTCTCTCTTCCCCACTTCGCTTCTTGTCATCTCTGCGCTGTCCTGTAATAATAAAATCTAAAAAAATAAAATCTAAAAAAAAGTGACTATATGAGTGCCCTGAAGGCAAATTTTTGTACCCAAAGGCCCGGTTTCATAGACAGCGCTTAGCCTAAGCCAGGACTAGGCCTTAGTTTAATTAAGACATTTAAGTCATTTTTATGAACGTGCCTTAAAAAAAAAAACAAACAAAAGAAAAAAAACAAACAAAAAAAAAACAATACTGGTGTGCATCTTGAGAAAAAACAAAGGCGTTGATGTATTTTAAGATCAGTCTTTCAGTTAAAACAGCTCAGACTTACATTTTAGTCTAGGACTAGGCTTAAGCCATATCTGTGAAACCGAGGGAAAGTGTACATATTAGTCCAAAGATATATATATTTGTACCTTTTGAAAAGATACCTTCCCTGGATCAGCTTTTGTACATTTCTTTATTTCCGGCGACCTCTACACTCCTAAATGTCAGCGTAGACCATGTTAACTAGATGAGCCCTAGAGACAGATCCCCTGTGAAGACCTTGTCGGCAATCGACACAATTCCTCAGCAAAGGCTACATCACCAGACGAGTCCTCTACTCAATCTGACTTGTGTTTCAGCCTGGAATTAAACCACACCATGCTGGTTTTGTCTGGACAGAAGTGAACTGGCCTCCTGACTGAGCCTGGTTTCTCTCAAGGATTTTTTTCCTCCATTTTTGTCACCTAGCCACTGTCACTTTTGGCTTGCTTAGTTGGGGACACTTAATTTCTGGCAATATTGTCAGCTTGATTGAACAGACAGTATTTGAAGAGAACTGAACTGAATCAATGATGAACTGACTTTAACTGAAAAATTGACTATTTACTTCTTATTGTCCTCTTGAATTAATGACATAGTATTTTCCTGCTTAACACTGTAGCTGCTTTGTCACAATCTGTATTGTATAAAGTGCTATATAAATAAAGGAGCCTTGACTGTTTTTTCTTTTCTTTTTTTTTTTTTTTTTTTTTGTTTGTTTCTGAGTGTGGGAACCACTTCCGTACCTATCATTCCCAACTGTCAGGCCCAACTTGCATTTTAGACGTGGAGTCGGGCCTAAATGGAAGTGGGCATCAGGTCCAACACCCTGTCGGTGAAAAAAAAGGGGCAAGAGACAGCAGCATAAAGGACCGGATGGCAAGGTAGGGGGTTGTTTTATGCACCAGGCTGGCAGTGTAAAACTCACAGCGTTTGCAGGAAATAATATCCTGTCATGTAGTTGGACTGTTGCTTCCCTTGGTCCTCACTAGTCCTTCATGGTCTGAACACACAGTCAAACCAGCAGTAGCTCCTGGATGGCAGCCAGAACTGGCCGATGCTCCAGCACTCAATTCTCAGAACTGGATCCTAGCCAAGACACAGTGTCCGGCCAAAAATACTAATTGCAATTATCTAAAGAACCACTCCTCCTTTGTGAGTCCTTTTTATTTTCTCAAAGAGAAGACCCCTGTTAGGTGGCCAAGGATGTCAAAATAATATTCATGAGTTTCATGCTAGGCTGAGACAAGCGTGTGTGTGTGTGTATGGTCTTGCATGTTAGATTATTTCAGAGAAAGAGACAGGATCATAACCGTGTTGTCTCTCTGACCGACCATTATGTGTTGTCTAGTTAGACCTTTATAAAAGATCTATTGATTTCAGAGCGTTTCATTTGGATATTCACATCCAGCATATCAGCCTTACCCTTGAATAGTTCAAAAGGCTCAGTGAAATGAAGGAAAAACATCATATTAGCTACATTAAAAAAAAATAATGATGATGATAAATATTCCAAAATCTTCCTTTCAAACTGTTTTACTCCAATTTTGTTGGGTGCAGTGTGTTTTTAATGCTTATGATAGTTGCATTGTATTAGCAAACACTGTCGGAATCAACTTCAGGTAAAGTCTTCTGTGCACTGCACATAAGGAGCATTTGTATGGCAGATATGAACAGCATTCCAAATCAGTCATTATCAGATTCCTTTCATGTTTCAACATCGAGTACGAAGGTAGATGACTAGCTCATGGAACAGAGTCTCTGCCTCCTCTTTTTGTGGATATTAAATCAGTATTTCAGACACCTCAGCACTTCTTGCTGGAACCATTCCTGTCAAAATATAGGTGTTGTTTATTGTATTTTCGTCTGGAAGGGAAAAATTGAATGAGTGCATCTCATCTGCGGGCTGCAGCACTCCCGGACAGAATCTAAGAGAGAGAGGAAGTTGATGTCAGAAGAGAGTCTGTTAAGAGTGGGGCATAAGAAGGTGTTAGCCTGAGTGCTTCCCCCTATTCCCCAACCGTACCCCGGTCAGAGTGCAAATAAATCAGCCTGTCAGCATGGATGAAGCAGAACGGCCCACTGGGGGGGAAACAAACACAGGTCGCTAAGCGTGACCATGCGAGAGCTAACAACAAACCTCAACAGCAAAGTCCCAGATGTTTGAAACCTGACGACCCCTGACGTGTGTACAGAAAGAGTTGGAAAGGCCCAGACAAGTTTACATACAGATTTAAATGCAAGGTTACAACACAAGCACAAAAAGTGCTGGAGCTGTCAGAGTCGTGACCCTGAGGGTGGCATACATGCTACGTCGCACACATTTGGCAGTGGCGTTCATGCAGATGATATGAGTTTGATCTGGTTCCACATAAACTTATTTCCATTTGCCCACCAATTACCATCATTCCCTATGCTCTAAATGCTTGGTACATTCATGATCTAAGTTTCAATCAGAATCCACTTGTTTGGGAATTTTGCATGAGGGTAAAAGATTCCACATCGGGTTCAGCTGGTCATGTGAATTTGCAGCATTGACCAACAGAAAGCTGCTTGGTTTAAAAGACAGTTGTACATTACATTATTTACAATAGACCAAAATTGTATACATTTCCTGAAAAGACCCTTGCGGTAAACAGTACGTGCAAAGAACATTTTATTAATAGAACTATTTTAAGCTATAAAGAGCTATTGTCCATTGTAAAGGATGTTGAAGGTTCTTCACAGAACCACAGATTTTTAAAAAATAACCGTTATTTTTAAGTGTACCATGGTTAGTATCATGGTGGCACCACAAGGATCATAGCTCTACACAGATATTCCTAATTCAGATCACCTTAGTTTTCCCATAGTCATAACAAATAATGAAAAAAAGGTTCAACAATAAGCATACAGTCACTGGACTGTGCATTAAAACGTAACGGATGGAATGTAGCTGAGAAATGTCCTAATAACACAGCACATTCTCATTTGACATCTCGCAGAAGTGAATTAGCCTTTCTGGCTTTTTACACTGACACTTCTGCCCAACATGGAAGAGTGTAATAGAGTCAAAGCTGGTGGGCCTGTCACAGCTGTGGAAGCCTGAATCCCTCAATGGAGCTATATTATTAGAATCTACCTGTCCTTAGCCAGTATGCTACACTAAACGCCTCCAGCTAGCACGCTCAACTGGGTCACAGGGCTGCGCTCTGGAGCAGGTCGGCCATCAGCCAAGAGGCCTTTTTTCCCCTCAGGTTCTTTTCTTCTTCCACTCTTCTCTTTGTCAGGTTTTCTTTTTGAGAACCTGAAAAGTCCCCATTAGAGCTAGAAGGCTCCAAACTACCACAGTGAAATGTTAACTGTCACCAAAGTTGCGCTAAGAGGCCCGAATTTGATGCATGGGCTTGTCATAAATAGACATCATGTGGAGATAATGAGATCTGGCATGAAGGTCAATATGAAAAACTGTCCTAGCCTCTTCAGAGGTTTAGCCTTGGTGAAAATGAAGGGTTCAGTGTATGCATGGGTACATTTCAACAAAGTGCAAGTTAATGGCTTTTGAGGAGCCATTTAAAGCAAGTCTACGATCTAAAAAGAGATTAATGGAAAATCACCAGTACAAGTCTAGGACAAACCTTGATCTCTCTCCATAAATACAACATTAAATAAATGTTATGCTCTTAAATGCTGCTCCTGGTCTATTTCTTCTGATATTAGTAGAAATACCACTGGCATACCACTGGTGTTGTCGTCATTTTTATGAATGATATTGTTGATGTTGTTAGCACTGCTGTCAGCATTTATTAATCCTAATCCTAACTAAACAGCGACTTCCCTGTTGAAAATACAGTTTCTAGGGATGTTATTATGTACAATTTAATATCATCACTACATGGGTATCATGGGTAAAAGTTTTGTAAAAAGTTTTTTATGGATTTTTTTTTTTTGTATGGTTCTTATTTGTTCCATTTTAGGTTTTAATGTGAGAATCATGTCTGAAACATTAACTGTACAAGCTGTAAAACTGAAAATGAAAAGTTATTTGTTATGTGTTATTTTAGTTGTAACATGTTGGAAAATGGCTAGGCACTTTTACATTCCTGCCCATTAACAGAATAACTCCCGGCTGTTCTTTCAGCACTCTGCTGATGTTAGCTGGAAATGCTAAAAACCCAACTTCACAAGGAAATACAGGAGTTAGTGATAAGCTTCTTCAATTTAAACCTTGGGCACTTTAACAACCATCAAAAATGCCTTCAACCACCTAGAAGTACTTGGAGGAGCGCACACACACGTCGTCCCAGGTTGAGTCTTATTTGTCTCCAGAGTCTGTAATCTTAATCATGCGAGTCACAGGCCTTGCTTAAGAAGTCAGTGAGCGTCCACACCACTTTCCTCGACTAAGTCACTGTGCCAAGGAGCTTATTGCCTGGGAAACCTGCAGTTTGGAGTGTGGCATAATTAAGTGCCTCACAATCAGCCAGTTGATAAACAAAGCCTGAATTGAGGCAAATAAAGGAGAGCCAACCAAATGAAAAGAGAAAGCCTGTCGAAAGCCATGTTGATTACTTTTCTTCTTATTTCAGGAAAGAAGCAGTGCCTGCTATTGTTGGCTTATAGTGCTTACAAAGTGAATGACATTTGCCATGGGTAAGACCAACCACTGACATGAACTAAAATGATATTAAACTCATTTAAACATAAAGGGATAAATAATCCAAAAATGAAAATTCTGTCATCCCTTACTCACTAATGTTGTTACAAATCTATTTAAGTTTCTTTCTTCTTTGGAACTGTTCCTTTAACATACTAAATTTCTTGCTATGATTAAATATCATACAGCATGCAAACTCAGCACAATCTTTCTTCTTGCAGGAACATCTATTGACTGCAATAAAATAAACCCCTCGTGTCTTTTTCATTTGTCTCTTACTGCATTTGCATTTAGTTCTGTTGCTTCAGGACTGATTTGGGCTAGATTAGATATTGATTGCTATTCTTGTGATTGCAGCCAGTGTGTTTTTAAATCAGACTCTTCCTCTCTTAGTTTATTCTTTCTTTCTTTCCTTTTTTCCTTCTTTTTTTTAAGAAAACCTATACATTTAAATATCTACTGGAGGTGGGAGGAATTTTATATCAAAGTACACATGTACTATATGACAATACGGGCTCGACAATAAGGAGTGCCCGATCGCCCGGGACCAGTGTGAAAGACGCTCGGGACAGTTGACGAAAGTTTATCATTTGCACGTGTTTTTAAGGCTTGTTCATTTAAAATTTCAAGCGATCAGATCAGATCAGATTTCAAGCAAGAGATGCGTCTCTGATGGACAAAAAGCCTACAAATTTATGTCAAAATACCCGTCTTGAGGAGTAACTTTGTAGCTTTAACAATGATTAATCTAATGTATACAGTGGAGTACAGATGCATCGATCGACCGGACATATTTTAACAGATCTCTGTTCCGGGCTTGCACACCAACTGCATGCAATCATTTTTCAAAATGTCATGTGTGTGGAAATATTACAAACTCATCCATTAACAGGAGCCAGAGGCGCTGAAGACGAACACAAAGAGGAAAAAAAATACTGTAGTAGACAGAGCAAGATCACGGTTCACAATGCGCAAAATATTGGAAATATTATTGTAAATATTGAAATGGGGGGTTATATTAACGTATCTCTGAGGGGAACTGACTATTGTAAGAAAAGTTTTCATGGCGTTTTCTTTTCATTTTCCTCTGTATAATGCATTTAAAGTAGCGTTCATAAGCACGGCACTGCTTTGTTTACAGCGGTAACCAAGGAAACGTAATATCATTGTTATATCATAAGCGCCACCTGCTGGTAGAGACTGATGAATTTGCGTTCTTTCAGTCTGTCTGCTGTTTTTCCCTAAAACATCTTTTTATTTGTAATAAAATAATAATAAAATAATTTTTAAACAAACAAATAATGTTTGAACTTCATGTTTGTACGGCTAATAGGTTGCTGTGATATCGAAATTGGAATTGAGAATTGTACAATTTAATTGTGTAAAATTTTGGTGTCATATAAGTGTATTTATTAAAATAAAAGATAACATGGCTCAAAGACAATGATAACTGCAACTATTTTATTTTTTTGTGGCAGGGCCAACCAAAAACTTGACTTGAAACTAAAAATTTGAACCACTTAGTGTTGAGCCCTGATTATATTCGCTGATAATTAAATTATAATAATTAAATGGTTATTTCAAAACTGTACAAAGTACTCATTTACATCAAAAAATAATTCTGATGCAAGTGCATACCATAAATATTAAAATATTAATGTAATATCATATAATTTTTACAAATGTATATCCATGTGTTTGAGTACATTTCTTATGATCCAAATATTTAACATAGCTATATTTAGCCTCTTTCATATCAGAATCTAGAGGAAATATCAGAAGTGCGCAGCAACCCGAGATAACATCAAACAATTTCAGAAGACTATTTTAAGAGTTCATACGGGCCATATTTCACCGAGAAGAACCAGCGCTGTGAAATTTAATTTAGTTGCAATGCTGTGTGATTTTTAGCTTTATTAATGAGTTTAACAAGTGACAAGCGACCGCTAGGAATAAGAAGTCGAGGCCCAAAGCACTGCTCGGATTGGCATATAAACTCTAATAAACTCTAAATTATTTTGATGAATTCTAAATATGATTTATTTGCCGGGGCATGGAGAGCTTCTGTCTGGGTACTGGCAGTTATGGTGGAGATGGGTGCCTGGAGAGTAATTTCCAGCATATAAAAATTTACTGACTTCAGTGTGGGACATGGGAAGGTAATTGAAAGCAATATAAACAATCCATAAAGCTGAGTGGACATGCTTGACTTTGTACAAGTGGAGAGGCAAGGGGAAGGGTGGCGACTTTAATCACCGAGGGCAACGGCGCAGACGCCGCCCAATCGGACGCCGCCGATGTATTCAGGGGTGGAGAACTGAGAAGGATGGATGCCCGAGAGGGTGATAGAGCGGTATGGGCCAGGTGGTTCATTGCCACCCAGCTGCGGTGGCACTCAGAGATGCCCTACTGAAGTCCTAGCTAAATCATTACCAAAAGATCTCTGCTCAGTGTGAAAAGTGACTTCCTGTTTCAGCTCAAGGCTGTGTGGGCTGCTCCGCTTCAAATCAGGGGTCAGCTCTCACGGACTTATGCGCCCACAGAGAACATTTGGATTGATTGATGTTACTCTCACATCTTGCACTCGGATCCCGACATGCCTTTAAATCGGAGTAGATAATAGGTTTTCAACATAAAAAGCTTGAGAAACTTGGAAGCCACTGTGTGACTCCCCAACTTCCCAAAGTATAAGCGGGCAGCTTTCAGCTTTCACTGAACTATCGATCTCTCCTCGTGAGGGTGCAAGCCAAGCAGTTGTGCTTGGCAGCGAAGCCCAATTATGAAAATGGAGCCAAGCTTGTTCTTTGTAATTTCTCTGTATATTTAAGAATACTCCAGGGCCGCCATTTAAAACTGTTTGGAGATAAACAATGCATTTAAAAGTGTTTGGATGGAGAGAATGCTTGCTGAGTGCAAAACAGAGCAGAGATGGAGGGAGACAGACAGAGAGAGACCCCTTTGCATTCGGCATTAACATGCAATTTTAGTAATCAGATCACTACTGGATAGCACTTGACCATAATAAAATCCTGAAGTAAATGCACCCAAGATGCATTGTGATTGGATTACTGAATTACTTACATTTGCTTACAAGTTCTGACCACAGAATGAGACTACGTATGCCTATCGCACTACAAATCATCATTATCGTTCACTTTGATGGACTGGTTTCAGGAATCTTTATGGATTTACACACACACACGCAAGGGAACAATGAATATATTAATATTTGTGTGTTTTACATTGTAAAAGCAGAATATACAGAAAGAGCCCATAATCTTGAGATGTCATTTTCAAAAATGTACATTAAAAATATATATGCGTATCTGACAAATTTGATTGTTTATTTATTTATTAGACACTGACATTGCAAGAACCTCTGTGGCAAAAGCTCTTTTATGCCTATGGGTTCCTGGATTTTCTTTATATTCTTTTCTCGTGCTCTGAAAAACACAGCAGGCACATCTTGTGATCTAGTCACCCTATGTAATGAACAACATCCCATGAATTATTACCCTGAAAACCGCATGGAATCCTTTGTTTTTCTTCGCAAATCCTCACTCACGTTTCCCACCTGGTCTATTTTCACAGGGGCATTTTCAAAATGTCATTTTCAAACCTAATCTTCTGGAAAACTCTAGCTGTCAAACTAGCAAAAGCACTTCAAATTGTCCACTGATATTCTTTTTTAAATTCTGTAAATAAAGAAGAAAGCCTATACATGATGTAGTGAAACTGTCATTTCTGGTCACATCAGAGAGGCGTCAGAATTCAAAGTGTAAAAGCAAGCAAGCCAAAAATATCCAGACACTATCCAGATACGAAACGCATGTTAATGCCAGAAGTAAAGGGGCCAGAGATAACCTTCTGATAAACTGCATTTCAGACCCAGGCAAGTGAAAGCTCTCGGATGAGGATTTGAGGGGTAGGCGTGCTGAAGCAGAAAGAGAAAGATATCTTTTAAAGGTATTTTTTTTTTCTTGGGTAAACTGTGGCAGTTGCAGGTTTTGGATAGCTCCTCTTTTCTACCTGAGTGTGAAAAACGAGCAAAGCTTGAGACTGAGACGGTGCCAGTCAACTGCTGGCTGTCTCTCAACAGCTCTGTCTGGATGAGCTGCAAAGAGGCCTGTGTGAGTGTGTGTTTGTGTGTTGCCAATGTGAAGAAAGGCAATTACTGATCTCCTCACCTGCAGCAGACTCATGCGATTCACACACTGTTCCAGCATTTTCAGTAAAGCACAACCTATTTTAGCTGTGCTACAATAATCCATATTCAAGAGCTAACATTACTGAAATATTAAACTCACTTCTATAAGAACTTGAATATCTTTGTGAGAATAATCAGACAGACCAGGACCAAGGTCACATATATATTATGTGACTTTGTTCCTGGTATAACAGCATGTATGTAATTATTTGAATATCTATATATATTTATATATGTATTTTTTTTTTCCAGCTGGCCCAGTATTTCCTTTGTAGCTTTGAGCTGCAGATCGAAGTCTTGAAATTGAACAGATGAACAGATATAAAATGAGCAAATATTGTCTCATAAAGGTTCAGGAAAGGGATACATAATATTTATAATGAAATCTAGTCCAATCTATTTTAGCAAGGTCCACCCACTTAGAGATTTCTGGTGTCGCCAGTGAGATTGACTGATCATTTTCATATGTTATCAATGCACAACACCCCAGTCAATAACAAGGTAAACATCGTCTGAATATTTATCTCCATCGACAAATAACATGACAAGATGTTATCCATCTTCACAGCTAATGGCCGACGTCCTCTCTCAGTCTTTGCTTGTGTGCGCAGCGGGCCTTCCTTGAGTTTGGAGCAAAAGCCATCGCTGATAACCCTAATGTATTGATCATTTCAAGACTCCCACAGCCAATTTGAGTCCGCTACTCCTCCGAGTCTGCTTTGTTCATGTCTTTTGATCTACAGCTGCACGCTCAGTCACGCTAGACGCCGTGTCTTTTCTTGATTAATGGACGTGGACAATCATTTGTACCAGGGGAGCAGGTTACTTTATTTCCTCAATGCTTTCTGGAGAGCTAATTCATAACATAGCTGCATGACTCCCCAATGAGTTTGCCATTTTGATTTAAAATCTACATCAAGATCTCAATCAAAGGAGTTTGTGGAGGAGACAAGTTGCTTGTTACAGAAACAAGAAAGGTCTCTTTTTTCCATCACTAACTTCCATACAGTACAAACAAGGTATCGGGCTATTAAGGTACATGTAATGTATCTGAATTGTTTTATTGAGCTCACAATGCTTTTGTGTCTTTTCCTGGTTATTTAATTTCTTTGAAAATGGTCCACGCTTTTAGATTGTAAGGGTAGGTTTCTAAAAAGCACATTAAGGCAAAGTGTTTTAAATCAGAGCAGATTGTCCAGATTGTGTTCGGAAATTGCTAATGTTACACGTCAACGGATGTACTTTACATTCACACGTTGTCCATTAGGAGGTGGTGTGAACAAGGGGGTGGGTGTGAGAAAATGAAAGGCCAGGGAGTGAGCGAAAGAGAAAGAGACTGAAAGCACAGAATTACATGCTGGGCAGTTACCATGGATCTAAATGTTCTTAAAGGCTGATTCTTTTTGGAATGGTTTCAAAATATAATGACATTAATTAAGAAGTTCTGACATTTTTGCATAGCCTTTTTTTTTTTCTTCTTCTAGGTGTTAGCTCCGTTCCAAAACCTGCTTACATATGCAGTGTCTTAACCGTTAAGTGACCGATTTGAAACCCAAAAGTATTTTGCATGGGAGATTCAGCTCACAGTTGATTTCAAAAAAGTTTGACATTAGCATGTTGCAAAGCTAAGTGTGGTGCTCTAATAAGCATAAAAGTACAGCACACAGAGATATTAGGTAAGATAATCAATTTTTAATTACACTGAAGTACTTTCATTGACAGTTTCTCTCATCTTATCCGCCATCTCCCCCACTGAGGAGCCAGTGTCATTCCCTTCGTATAGGCAGCTAGATTTTGGAACCAAGCATTTGCTTACCCTGCTGAAAAAAAGAAAATCTGTAATGGTTTTACTAGTTATAATGGGTCTTGTACCTGTTTTAATGGAAACTGTAATGGACCCTATGGGTTTCTACTGGTAATTGGTCACCTTCTATTGGTGGATTGTTAAAACCACTAAAACTTGTCCCAAACCACACTACAGAAAACCATTTTTTAAATAGTTTTAATGGTTAAAAGTTGATGGTTTGTAATGATTTTTTGTAATGAACTTCTGTGATGGTTTCTATTGTTTGTTTGTTTTTTAGCAGGGTAGTTATATACATAATCCCAAAGGAGCTCAGAGATCTTATAAGAGCTAACATAGCAATACACCAACACTGTTTTATCTAATTAGGCCATTAAGTGGAGATCAAGTTGAATCAAGTTACCATTTGCCCTGGGTCACCAAAGCCCCCAAGCTAAATATTTGAAAGGTACTTTTCTTTTACAGTCAAATAACGTCATTGATTGTGCATCCAATTAATTTTCATTGCGATTTCATTAGCTGTTAGATGAAGACAGCTTGAGTCAGAATAAAAAAAAAAAATCCCTCTCACTTCCTTTTCTACATACCAGAACATTTTGGTATTTGCAGTGCCTGCCACCTTTCTTTGCTTAATATTATAGAGTATGTCTCCCTCCGTTATTGATTTCATCCTGTAGATGAAATGTGTGGTTGCTGATTGCACATAATTTATATACAGTCTCAGAACTCATAAAACTCCAGATGACTGTAAAATAATAAGCTGATTCACAATATGTGTAGCTTTTTGTACAGATGGTGAAATTAATTCCTGTAGGAGAGATTTTGATTTATATATATATACACACACACAAATTACACTCATCTTTCTTTGTTCAGATTTATACTTATTCTTACTTCAGAAGCCAATCTAACAGCTGTGGATTACGTACTGTAGTATAAATTCAACACGCTCTACCATTACTTCTAATTTTCAATAACAGCTTTCTTTTCCTCTTTAATACGACAAAAAATGTCCATAAGTTCCTTCATACCTGTAATGGAATTTCAAATTGAAGTGCCCACCTGGACGAACCTTGGTAATGAAGACATTTTAACAGTATGTAGCCTAAAGTGACAGACCTGAGAAAAATTTTAATATGTTCACCTCCGTTAAGTAAATAGACGAGGGTTTTGGCCTAAAGCTGAGGTAATTTCTTTACCACTAGAGAATGAAATTTTAGTGACTGTTTTCAAAAGTTTTCCTGTCAGATCCAATAAAACATACGCCTTTCCAGATTTCTGTCCAGATGCTGTCGTGTATTACGTGAAGTGCTTTGCGTCACCCCTTCATTAAAATGGACTCTTTGTGACTCATTTGTCATTTAGACATTCAACAAGCGAGATTCTCACTGAAATGATTACAAAACATATTTAACCTTTCACCCTATTTAGCAAGCTAAAATCTGTGACTGCCTGTTCCTGTCAGCACTTTAAGCCCTATTATGATAAGAACGTGGGGGAAAAAAAGCCTTCTGTTTTGTAATATCCTTATTTAACATCCACAAAGTCATTTGTACTGCATCAGCAAGTGTTGTGGAAAAAGGCCATAAATATGTCCTGTGACCATAAATAGCAATTTCCGTTTATTCTAATAGACTTAAAAAAGAAACTGGAATTAAAGCTGTTTATGCTTACATTCGGCCATGTTTTATTCATCATGATTCATTAATGCTTTGATTTAGCTCCCCCCCCCCTTTTTTTTTGTGGGCAGAAAACATGAGAATGCCATTATGACGAAGAACGTAATTGATCTTATTTCAGGAGGATCATAAGCCTTTGAACTCTAATAGTCCATGATGCTGGTGTCTCTTAATAAGACACATTCTCCATCTTTTTGATGTCTCTCTCTCAGACATGAGCACACACGCAAATGTGCGTACTGCATTTAAGATGACATCTCCATATAGCTTCATAATGTTGCAGTTTTTGTGTAAGGGAAGGGAGCCTTGGAAAATGAAGAAAGCCATCTGCTTCTCTCAGCTCCAGAGAAAGATGCTGAAGCAACCGTGCAAACAAATTAAGTGATTAGGACACCAACAGAGGACGGAGGACACAAAGCCTATAGCTTCTGTTCAGAGAAACATGCTAAAATACACAGAGAGGATTCCTAGTAAAACACACACACACACACACACTTTCATATACTACTGGTGACTGACAAGGAGTGAGGGGTGAAAAAAGTGACAAGCCAATAGTAAATGAAGGGCAAAGGTAGAGTCTGCCGTATGATGAGATGCACCCAATAGAACTGAAGCTCCATTTTCTAAAGGTTAACACACTCTGGGAATCTTGGTGGTTACAAGAACGGAAACCATCACTCTTCCATCCGACCCTCAGCTCCACTGTGCCTTTCTGCCATACCAATGAAGACCTCCACCTGATAGGTAAGTGTTGAAAAAAAAAAAACAAAACAAAAAAAAAAAACATGCCGAACAATAAAACACGTCTATGACTAGAAAGCATAATCATTACAGGGTTCGTTTAAGTGGTAAACATTTGAGTAAGAAAAGAATTAAATCAATAAAATTATTTGTCAAGACTATATTCCAGTAACATATTTCACAAGTTTTAAATTGGTAAGATTTTTTTGTTTTAGAAAGAAGAATCTTATGCTCTTCAAGGCTGCATTTATTTAAACAAAAATAAAAACAGTAATAAATGTGAAATGTGTAAATCTGTATTTAAAATGGCTCTTTTATGGAAGCCAATTTCCATCTCTAAATAAAATAGAAAAAAGATAAATATAAACTCACAATTCTGATTTTTTTCTCAGAACTGTGAGATACAAACTAGCAATTATGATACAAAAGTCCAATTCTTAGGGGGGAAAGCAGACTGATATATTTTTTCAGAATTGCGATTAACTCACAATTGTGTGTTGTAAAATCCAAATTTCGCAATTCTGAGAAAAAAAGTCACAATCGCGGGATAAAATTCGACGGGAGACGGGAATCGGACTCGGGTCGCCGCGAACACAGTTGCGCTATATGTTGGCACACTAACCACAAGGCTATCGGTGCCGACATAAAAGTCACAACTGCGAGATATAAGCTCATGAGTCTTTTTTGCATCTTACAATTCTTACTTTATTTCTCTGAATTGCAACTTTCTTTTTCAGAATTGTAAGTTTATATCTCGCAGTTCTGACTTTATAACATGCAAGTGTGAGTTTGTATCACACAATTCATAGCAAAAAAAGACAGAATTGTTAAAAGAATGAGGGAAAAGAAGATTATTCCTGTGATGGCAAGGCTGAATTTTCAGAAACCGTTACTTCAGTGTCATGTTTCAGTCTCTTATATATGCTGATTTGGTGCACAATAAGCATTTCTTATTATCAATGGTATTAATGCAAACATTTGTACTGAACGTTGAACATTTAAAGCATGTTCATTTTAAAAGTCCCTGCCATTTTTAAATGAAGTTAATTTGTCCTTAATGAATAAAAGTATTCATTACAATTAAAAAAAAAAAAAAAAAAAAAAACTGTTACAGTATGCTGTGCCTTGTAAAAGTATTCATAGCCCTTCAAAAAAAAAAAAAAAAACCTTAAGGGGTATGAATACTTTTGCAAGGCACTGTAGTTACATACTGTACACACACACAAACACATGGTCACAAGTTGGCTGTCTTATCAGCTTACAATGTGTCAAGCTAGATTTGGAGGTCATGGGCCTGAAAAAGTCCATTCTTACATAAGTTGTTGAATCCTTAAATGTTAAAAGTGGGAATAAGCGGCTACAAACTTCAGCAACAGTAACTGGGTGCAGACTACGATGGTAGAATAAAAACGACAGTCTGGGTAATTGGCAGCACGCAGCAATGCGCATCGTATTAGGATTATTCTCCATGGAAACGTTTTTCCCCCTTACCCAAGTTCTCTGCCTCCTGACCATTTACAACTTTATTTCTTTGCTTTTTTTTTATTTTGCTGCATTCATTTCTGCTTCATTTTATCAGCAGTGCAACACCTAGCGCAGAGTACGTGAGAAAGAGAAATGCATAAGAATAAAAAGATAAAGAAATCGCAGCGAGAGGAAGCAAACTGCCAGAAGCAACCATCAAGAGACTCTGAGCCATATGCCTCCCAGCAGAATACTCTGGAAGACAGCAGGAATGCCGTTTCTCTGCCATTCCCCCACCTTTCCTCCATCATTAGTTTAATAACCATCCGATAAGCAGCACAGACTCAAGCCGGCCTCTTTACTTCCCTGATGGTCACAGACCTCAGAACCTGGCTGTGTTATCCCACTCTTGAACCACTACTGAAACAATGGGGCTTGATGAGTCTGCCGCCATCATTGAGGGTTTCACATTGATCTTGTCCCATTAATATAAGCCGCTTAGGCTGTCCCACAGAGACATTGTGTAAGAGTTCCATGTTTCTGAACTGCTTCAACATTGCACACACGGACACAATAAGCCCTACACACTCACTGTCCCGCTGGTTACTAAAAAGCGTGTGAATATTAGAAGCTCTTTGAAATGAAAGCTTATTCCCACTGACGGTAGATGAGAGCTGTTTGCATGACAAGAAGTGTATACTTGTGCACACACTTATATTCATGTGTACAATCTGACCCATTTACATTTAATCATTTTGCAGATGCTTTTATCCAAAGCGACTAACAAATGAGGAAAAAGCACAAGCACAAGCTTTTTTCATAAAGGAGTGAAGAACCATTTTAAGAGTGAACCAAAGTAGTACAAAAGCATAGGAACTTGAGAGGAAAAGGAGAAAAAAGGAATAGTTGAAGGAATAGTTAAAAAAAGATGTTATTTACTCACCCTCATGTCATTAAAATCTTGTATGTTTTTCTTTCTTGAATGGATAACAAAAGAAGAAAATGTAATTTCCCGCCCATGCAATTACAAAAGAACTTGTGAACGAATTCAGATCAATCAATTCTTTAAAAAGATCCAGTTCAAAGGATCGATTCACTCTCAAAACATGTAAAGGAGAGGTAGGCCGGAAAGCAGCAACAACAATAACAACAAAAAACTAAAGTGCTATTTACTCACTCTTACTTAATCAGAAATTCAAAAGTTTTTCCTTTCTTCAATGGATCACAAAAGAAAATTTTGAAGAATTTATTGGTCTTCATTCCCATGCAATCACAAAGGAATTAGTAAACAAGACCAGATTAACAAATTTTTTGAAAAGATCCATTCAACTGATTGATTCGCTCTCAAAACAAGGAGAGGTAGGCTGGCAAGCAACACAAATAAAACAAAACTAAACAAAATCAAGAAAAAAGAAAGACTATTTGAAAGAATAGTTAAAACAGACAAAAACTAAGGGTGCTATTTACTTACTCGTGTCATTGCAAAAGTTTTTCTTTCTTAAATAGATCACGAAAGAGAATTTTGAAGAATTTATTGGTCTTCGTCCCCACGCAATTACAAAGGAATTTGCCAGCAAGTCCAGCTCAAACCCAAAGAAAAGCAAAGCAAAAAACAAAATAAAACAAACATTTAATTTTTTGTTCCTCGCAAAGATCTGAAGTAAGTCCTACATGTTTGGGACGTCATGATATTGAGTAAATTTCAGAATTTTCATTTTTAGGTGAACCATTGCTTCATTTTTGGCTCCATTTTTTTTTTCTCACAAATTCCGTTTAATTTTTCTGTTTTGATTTTTCTAGACTCCGTTTTAATGGTCAAATTTAAAAATATGAATCAAAGAACATGTCTAATGAATTTTTTCTCAAATTCAGTTTTATTTTTACCAAATTCTGTGTTTTCCATTAATTTTCTGGATTGTGTATTTGCATTTTTCTGGTAGATAAATTCTGTTAAATAATTTTTCTGGTAAATATTCCTTAAAAAAAAAAAAAAAAAAAAAAATTAAGGAAAACTATTTCAAGCACTACCATTACATCAAGTATAATAATTAAAAATATACATTTCTGTCACAGTTTCTTCAAATTAAACTGAAATTTTATTTTGACAGGCTGCTGTGAAGACCTTTAAGTATCTGTTTGTATATGATATGACGATAGCTTATGTAAAAAAAAACACGTGCTTTAGATGTGTGTTGTAAATGATTCATTCACGCAGAAACACGCAGAACATGTAGGATTCGTATTTAAATAGCATTTTTGTGACTTAATATTGACATACACTAGTCTATCTTGTTTTGATTTAAGTGTACTGACCTACTTTTGATATATTCATTCAAAATTCTGCAAATTCCGTAACATTCCACGTTATACAATAAAATCAATTTTTATGACTGGATTCCACAAATCCATCCATGTTTTCCGTATTGCGGTAAATCATAGGGCCCTATTTATTTACTGCATGGTTGTACTGTAGGTTAGTAAGTGCTCATGGAGTTGTGTCTTCACCCTGAAGTTTGTGATGGTCTCAGTAGCTCAGGTAGAGGTTGAAATGCCCTTCCACCAAGGCGGAACAGAGAGAGTGAAGGAGAAGCGTTGTTGTAAACAAGCTGAAATTGACTATATTAGCAGCAGGCCGCTCTCACACACTCATCAAGTGAATTATAACTACATAAATGGCACTTTCCTATTTGCTGTTCCAATGGGTTACTGAGGCCACATGCACGTTATCTACACGCTCTGTTCTAGAGACACTCTTCAGGATGTATGGGCTAGTCTGGCTCTAAAAGGCCAGTGGCTGGTTACGTAAACAACACTTATCAAAAGGGCATCCAGGTTAAACGCCGCCCTGCTGCTGTCTGCCATGATCAGTTTTGAAGGCGAGAAATGCCAAGTCTAACTGTAATGTTGCTTTATTCCCATATTCTCCCGCTAACAGGCAACACATTTACGCGTGATCGGCCACGCTCAAAAGATTTCGCTTAACATTGTGACATATGTGTCAACCTGACACAGTCTGTCTGTGAGACATTGATTGTGACTGTGAATATATGAATGCTCGGGAAGGAGTGTGAGGGGCTGTGGGTGAGTGTATGTGTGTGTGATGTAGACAAAGGTGTCCTTGAGGGCTGATACTCAAGGATGAAACCAAAACAAACCCTGTAATTGATGTAGTTTGAAGAGCAGAGGGGTCTTAATGTATGATATTTCCTCCAGAATCAAACAATAAGGAGTGCGACAATGCTACCTAGCAACGACAGAAGAGTGTGCGTGTGTGTAGAGCGTGTACGAATGTGAAAGACTATGTAGCGGCCTGACACCTAGCCAGCAATAGAGGTGTTACATCTTCAACACCTCACCATAGACAAAACCCTCAATCTGACATGTTTAGTTTGTTTAACCTCTCTGCCATGCAGAACTGTGACTATCTATTTGCTGAAATGCTCATGGCATTTTTTCTATTGAATGTTTTTTTCCCCGAATGCAAGTGGGTGTTGCGAGTGTCCTCGACGGGAAAATAATGCTACCGCAACAGCGTTGCCTTTTAGGAGAACAGGAAGTAAACGATCAGCACTTACTCTGTGATTTTGGTACAACAAAGCTCTTTTGTCAGAACATGCATTTTCACTCTGAGGTTGAGGGACGGGGTCAGGGCTGTATCTCCTTGCCGGCATAGGATGCGATAACTATATCTAGACATTAAGTTGTTTAAAGCACGGAAGATGGAAAAATGGAAGTGACCGAAAGAAGAGGCAAGAAAAGAGAACGTGAAAAATTGAAACCGAGGTAGTTTGGTCCCTGATAACCTGTTAAACTTTGCCAAAGTACTCGTTTATTTTTTAGTGCAATCTCTTATAGTAGGGATTTCTGGGCTTTAACTTAAATGTAACATTTTTTTTTTGCACTGCCAAGCCCATGGCCTAACTCCTTGGAGCAACAGGGAGCTCTATCACAGAATGCATCTTCACATCCCTAGGTGTGACATTGGTCTGCGCTGCAGTTCTTCCACAATGAAATAAACCGGTTTATGTGGGTGCACACTGCATTCCTCACGTGTAAACGCACACTTACTGCAGTCTGCTATGAAAACCTGGGACGGTTGACTGAAGATTTATATGAAACAAAAATGGCCTAAATAGACTAATAAACCACCAGGCAGACACTCTATAGTTTGTGCACAAGTGTGTGTGTGTGTATGTGAGAAGCAGAGAAAAGTGCATTTCTAGGGGCGCAAAATGAGGTCTTCCATCACCTTTTTCCAATGACAGTCAGCCCACATACAATACACAGCAGACGCAGACATAGTCCATATCTCCTCTCTATACATTTAATATCACTGCACTCAGCAGAAAAAAGTCCCCAGCCTTCAGTTCATAGATTCAACCTGTTCAGGTTTTATCTTTAAGGCATCATCTCCCAAAAGAGCATTGATTGTAACTAAACGCCTAAACTTCTCAGTCTGACATCAGCAAAACAAAAACATTTGCATGCCAATGATGACTATTCTGTTTTTAGCTTTGGCTTCTTCAGCCATCATTCCTATTTATTTCTTTCTAAAATAAATAAATAAATAGGTATATAGATACATACATACATACATACATATACATACATACATAAACTTTCAAAGAATAATAAATATTTTAAAAAATATATAGAATTTATTAATATATTAGTTTAATCATTTCATGTATTAATAATAATGTGTAGTTAATAAACAAATATAGAAAACGTTTAAATAACAATAATTATATTAATATTTGTTTAATTCTTAACTTAATTGTTAATTCATTATTAATTCATTATTAATCAAATAACTGAAAGTTTGAAGCAGTTGTAAAAGCCTGAACTTTGAAAATTTAGACAAATTAGATGTTTCTAGCTTGTTAAATAGCATGTTTCTAGAAAGATTAGCATGTTGCTAGCAAGTTTTTAGCATGATTAGCATGTTTTAATATGATTAACATATTGTTAGCATGTGTCTAACATTATTAACGTTAGCGTTCCTAACGTTGTTTACATGTTAACATGTTTTTTTAATGTGGATAACATGTTGCTAACATGTTTCTGGAATTATTAGCATGTTGCTAGCCTGTTTTTAGCATGATTAACGTGTTGCTAGCATGATTAGCATGTTTTTAAACATGATTAATATATTGCTAGCATGTTTCTAACATGTTGCCAGCATGTTTCTAGCATGATTAGCATATAGCTAGCATTTTTTAACATGATTAGCATGTTGTTAGCATATAACATGTTGGTAGCATGATTAGCATAGACAGATTAGAGCTATTACATGATAGATAGATAGATAGATAGATAGATAGATAGATAGATATCGATGTCAGTCGGAGTTTGAAGAATCTTGGCTCATTTGAACACTCCATCAACACTGGAAGTCTATGGGATTTTTAAGATTTTTAATCCTCATTTTAATGGAAATCGTAAATTGGATCAGTTAGAAAAATCATAGTAACTAACTTCAGAACAGTCTGAAGGCCTGACCTAAGTTTGGTGTTGTGCTATAGCTTTAAAGCTCTAGGAGATACTGACTAAAGTTTGGCTCAGAAGAAACAAAAGAACAAGCTTATATAGCAGACCAGTAAATTGGCTTTTTCAATTAAATAAAACAACAAAATAATACAAACAAACATCAAATCATTCAAAATCCTTTCAATAAGTTAGCAAAACTGCCAGACCTCAATTATTAGTAGTGCTTCTCTGAATGGTTGAAAATAGAAGCTCTGTTCTGTTCTTCCAGTCTTTGTGCCAGTGCTCTCTGACACCTCTCATGCAGAGATCCAACACATATCTCTTCCTCCCAACTTCTGTCTGTCTCAGGGCTACCATACAGCCCATCATACAGCATACAGGATTTTTGCCATTGTCACACATCAAAGTTGAAGCTCTACTTTTGTCAAAAGAAAAACAATTTGAGCCAAACTTTTATTTCCAACCCATATCTCATCTGTGGTCCAAGTGTCAGAAACCTGCTCCTCTCTAACACTGACATTGTCAGTCAGCTGAATGAATTAGATATGCCCAGCACACCAGCCAGCGTTAATACGTGGCTGTATTGAACAGCCCTTGTTTGAGAGGCGACCTGAGATGAGCTTCGGCCCGTGTGTGGCTCATGTAAAAAGGTAGATTCGTCACGGCGGGACAAAGCGGGCGAGTCGGATAGGGATGGCACGACGTGACATGAAAGCATCAAAAGAAGGTGGTGTGTTGTTTTTGATGAAGTAGGCTGAAAAATATCATTGTCAATCACTCCAACTGACAGTTTCGTCCCTCAGATCTTCCAGGTGTAATATTTACATTTATTTACATAAATACAGAGTAAACTGCGTGAATTCACTGTATAAATATTTACATTTATGCAAATCTTTTTTGCATATTATTACACAACTCACTTGAATCCTTGATTTTGATTGGCCAATCAAATCATTCAGTGGTTCCAATTGTTATATAATAACCACTAAACTGTCTATGTATATTAATGTATATTACCTGCTGCCAGCCATTGGCTTTATGTCTCTCATAACACTCTCTTCTTCCATAACAAAATAATTTCTACTTGGAAAAAGTATTTTTCGCCTTTTATTTATTTGGTAAGACTCCACATAAAAAGTACAGCCATAATCACAAAATAAAATGATACAAGACTCCTCCATGTCCTGCCCAGTTCTTTATTATCCTGTCAGGGTTCATTTTGACTGTACATTATGACATAGCCACAAATAAATAGTTTTTTTTTGCAGGAAAGCTGCTTTTAAGTACACGCTGCTGTTATTTCTACAGAAAATGAATAGGGTTTTTTAGTAACAAAACAAAACAAAACAAAACAAAACAAAAAGTTATGCATCATCTTTTGTATTTGTTATATATGCACAAATCATCGCTAGCCGATTTTCCAGTGAAGATGTGCTCGGCGATATGATATGATGAAAGATTCAAAAGACCAGGTCACATTGAACAAACTATCAGATTTATTATAGCAATTTTCTGTATTGTTGTTTGAATTAAGGTGCTCAGGGACCCACATTTGCTGATGTCTGCATTAAGTAAGAGTGAGTCAGTGTGTCTGAAAACGAGAGAGAAGCAAAGCAAAGAATGGAGTGAAATGAGAATGGAAGAGCAAAGTGGGACGGGATCAGTAAATTACCACACGGGAAATGGTGATAATATTTTCTCTGTGGACTCGACCTCCTATAAATTACGCTTTGCATTTAATAAGCCTTTAACACGAACTTGCTACCTTATACGCATTTACCTAATTAATCAGAGATGGCAGTGCAGCGCCTAACTTGCTTTTCTCTGTATTTTACCGTGGTTAAAAAAAAACCCCATTCTAATTAGGAGAGATGATCTAGTTTTCTTTAATGAGAATTGATGGATATTCTCCTGCTTCGTGAAAGCCTTTCTCTTTTGTTTCACTCCCCTCCTCTGCTGTCCCTCCCTACGAACCTAACTGCAAATCAGCCACTTCTATAAAAACGGCAAATGAGCCTGTGTGTTTGATTAATGGGCTTAATTTTCAGAGGATTTGACTCTGCTACGATAGTCCACTTCACCTCTAAAGCTTTCTGATGATTAGATTCAGACTGTGTCAAAAAGTCAAACAGCTTAGAGACTAGTGTCCCTGAACCCCTCCCTCTACCTCCGTCACCTTCCTGATGCACTCGCTAACCATTAACACCAACTTAATTCCCATATCTTACATCCTTGTTAAAGACTTCAGGCTTGGAAGATAAATGTAAAAAAGTTCTGTTTTGCTAATACACCAAACCTCTCTCTGATAGCACACGTGTATTCTGGACGGTGTGCCACAGAGTCACAAAAAGTCAAGATGAGGAGGAACTGAAGTGGAGTTTAGTTGTTTACGACTCGTATTTCACAACTTGCTGCATTCACACAATATAAAGTTTAATGTTTGATCACAGGTGTGTGTATAATGCATATTTTATAGCTTTGCATGAGGCTCATCTGATCAGAATCCAGTTTCATAATATTAATTTTTACTGTTTTGAGTGTGTTAAAACACAGTTGTTTATGCACTGATGCCAGACTTTCATATGAATATTTTCCAGTTTTGCAACCTTCAAATTCCAAATAAAAAGAATAAATATTTGCATGAGTCCCTTTCATTTCTAAGGTATTTGTTTCAGTGGATCATACAAAAATAAGTTACATTAAAACATGACTATTTAGAGCAAACCATTACTAGCAAAACTACAGTAACATTTAAAAGTCAATTCTTTTTTTTTTTTTTATTCTATTTTACATAAATGCTTTTCTGTTTCTATTCATTCATTAATTCATTCAAAAAACAACAACAAAAAAAAAGGTTCAAAATCAAGTTCACTTCCAAATATTTCCTAATATTTTATTCACACCCATATCTTCAAAAATATTCATGTCTTTTGTCTTCAGTTGAAAAGAAATTAAGGTTTTGAGGAAAAAATTCCAGGATTTTTCTCCATATAGTGGACTTTAATGGTGGCCAATGGGTTGACGGTCCAAATTCAGGACTCGACAATAAGAAATGCCCGATGGCCTGGGGCCAGCGTGAAAGACGCTCGGGACAGTTGACAAATCTGTCACTGGCCCGATCGGGCCACTGCTGCGTCGTCACAAAAGTTTATCATTTGCACGTGTTTTTAAGCCTTGTTCATTTTAAATTTCAAGCGATTACAGAGCGACACGTCTCTGACGGACGAATAGCCTACAAAAGTATGTTAAAACACCCGTACTGACGAGTAACTTTGTAGCTAGTGGAGTACAGAAAATTACGAACTCTTTAAACATCCATTATCAGAGGCCAGAGATGCTGAAGACAAACGCAAAAAGGAAAAAATACTGTAGCAGGCAGAGCAAGATCACGGTTCACAATGCGCAAGATATTGGAAATATTATTCTAAACATTGAAGCGGGGTTTATATGAATGTATCTCTGAGGGGAACTGACTGTTTTAAGAAATGTTTACATTGCGTTTTCTTTGGATTTGCCTCTGTATAATGCATTCAAGGTTGCGTTCATAAGCACGGCGCTGCTTTGTTTACAGTGGTAACCACGGAAACGCAGTATCATTATTCCATAAGTGCCACCTGCTGGCAGAGACTGAATATCCGTTCATTCAGTCCTTCTGCTGTTTTTCCCTAAAGCATCTTTTCATTTGTAAGCAAATAATAATAATAAAATAATTTTTGAACAAACAAATAATGTTTAAACTTTATATTTGTTAGGCTAGTAGGTTTTGCTGTGATATTAAAATTGGAATCGAGAATTGTACAATTTAATTGGTATGTAAAATTTTGATGTCATATACTGTAAGCCTGTTTATTAAAATAAAAGATAACATGGGTCAAAAACAATGATAACAGCCACTATTTTTTTTTTTTGTGGCAGGGCCAGTGAAACTTTTGACCGGGCAAGTAAAAATCCCAGCCGAGGAATAAGGACCTATCTGGTTAAAAAGTATATACATTTTCTTTTTTTAAGAAAATGACCAATCGTTTTGCTAGATGAGACCCTTATTTCTCAGCCGGGATTGTGTAGAGCCCTTTGACGCTGCTCTGAGACTGTAATTTGGACCTTCAACCCACTGGTCACTATTGAAGTCCACTATATGGAGAAAAATCCTGGAATGTTTTCCTCAAAAAAACAAAACAAAACAAAACAAAACAAAACAAAAAAACCCTTAATTTCTTTGCGACTGAAAGAAGAAAGACATGAGCATCTTGGATGACATGGGGGTGAGTAAATTATCAGGAAGTGAACTAATCCTTTAAGGAGCACAATTGTGAACAATGATAATAATAAGAAATGTTTCTTGAGCACTAAATCAGCATATTAAAATGATTTCTGAAGGATATGACACTGGAGTTATGATTGCTGAACATTCAACTTTGCCATCACAGGAATAAATTGCATTTCAAAATGTTAAAATAGAAAACAGTGAGTTTAAATTGCAATAAATGCTGCCTTAGTGAGCACAAGAAACTTTTTTTAAAAACATGCATAAATATATATTTTACCCACTCCAAACTTTTGAATGGTAGTGTAACTATATCTTGATATATACCAGTACAGTGATATAAGATTTTGGTCAAATCGCCAACCATTAATCTGGACGATCTTTTCTTTTTTTGCTCGTGCTTGCTCAAAATGGTCTCTTTTTGATGTTATGAAGTTGCAATTTTACTCTGCTCAATGACCAGCAGCGTTTTATCTTATCATTAGTTAAGTCTGCATTTACACAGAGGACCTGTTTTTGGATCAAGACGAAAGCACACAAGAACGCTTCACTGGCACATCTCGAAATGAACTCCACTCAGCATAAAAGCCAACATCACTTCAATCTGGTCCAAGAAACACAGCAGAATTTGGCAGCCTTGTAAAAGTTTAATCGAGTAATCCCATAACCCAGTGGGTCAGTCCTTGTTATCTCTCCACACAAAGATGGCCACTGCATTGTGAAGTAAATGTTGTCTCTAATACTCCTACACAGTGACTTCTGATAGAAATCCTGTTAATATTACATGTGAAGCTAGGCTCTGATGATGTAGGACAAGCTAAAACTAGGGCTTTCCCCAAGAGAAACCCAACGTTGCCTCAAGGGAGACTGCCTTCACTGTTTTCTCTCTTCTTCGCTTTGGAGACAGATGACACTGCTGCCAGGAAATGGTTTTGTTCTCTGCATTGTTTTTTTTTTTTTTTTAATATATATATATATATATATATATATATATATATATATATATATATATATATATATATATATATATATATATATATAGACTCTGGTAACACTGCTGTGTAAAAATTAAAAACAAAAGAAAGAACGAAAATTTTTTTACTGCTTTGAGTACGTTACATAAATCACACGTTGTTTCTGCACTGATTGCAGGCTTTCATATGATTTTTTAGTTTTGCAATCTCCAAGTTCCAAAAGTAAATATTTATTTGAGTCTCTTTAATTTCTAAAGTATTTAATTCACTGGACCATCAAAAAATAAAAATAAATAAATAAATAAAATAAAAATAAATAAATAAATAAATAAATAAATAAATAATAATAATAATAATAATAATAATAATAATAATAATAATAATAATAATAAAAACATGATTATTTAGAGAGAAATATATATACAAGCAAAATTAAATTATCATGTTTGGGGTCAGTATTTTTTTTTTTTGCTTTACCAATATACTTTTATTTTATTCTATTTCAAATTAACACTGTTCTTTTGAACGTTCTATTAATCAAAGAATCCTAAAAAAGTACCAGTTTCCACAAAAATATTAAGCAGCATAACTGTTGTGAATATTGATAATAATAAGAAATACAAAACAAAAAAACTGTAAATAATTTTATGTATGTATACATGTATTTATTTATTTATTTACACTGAAAACACTGCCATGTACATATTTTAGCAAGCAAGAAAACAAGCCAAAAATAGAATATTTCCATTTTTTGATTTCTAAAAAGCTTTAGAAGTAAAGCCAGGAAATTATGGCATATTAAAAAGTGAATGTGTTTGTGTTTTCTGTAAGATGAGACTCTGATATCTTTGCACAATTGGGAGTAACAGAAAGAAAAAGAAAGAAAGAAAGAAAGAAAGAAAGAAAGAAAGAAAGAAAGAAAGAAAGAAAGAAAAAGAAAAACAAAGAAAGAAAAAGAAAGCAAGAATGCACACAAGCAAGCAAGCAAGAAAGAAAGTGACAAAAAGAAAGAGAGAGAGACTATTTCTTTTTCCTATTTCTAAAAAGCTTTAGAAGTGAAGTGACAGCGAATACTAGCTCGGCTGATTGCCATTCAGATCCAGACCATGAAGAACCATCTGTGGATGGACATTTAGAATTCAACTCATGACCTTATGATAATGTTCCATCAGCAGAAGCAGATAGAAGTTTGGAAAAAATAATTAATGAAATAAAAAGAAGCCACTCCAAGCCAGTCCGCCTTGCTCGAATCATCATATCACGTACGCTGCAAGAATACGGTAGACGCTTCAAAGTTTTTCTCCCCAAGGGCCCGACTGGAGACGCAGATGTGTGCTAAGAAGTGCAGTGAGCTCTTGTTTAACAGCGCTGTTAGCCACGTGCCCTAATAATGGTAAATTGTCATTTCATTAGCTTTAATTACTAAAGACCGTTAAGAGCAACGGGGTAGACACACTGTAACTAATTTTCAGAGCGCGCTGTAGGTAATTCTTCAGGAAGATTGTTCAAAGGCTCTCCTGATGTCAGCGCAAGAACGGCAGAAAGCGAATCTAAGAAAAATTATTTGCAACACCTCCTATTGAGATACCTGAAAGCCTTTCCAAATGGCATGGTGACAAAAACTTTCTAATGTGTCCAAGATTTGGATGGCTACCGTGGAGAGGAAAAATAGAGAACAAATTGTGAGCGTTATGAGATTATATAGCTGGCGATGAGGTGGCATAACTGCTCTCCTGCAGTGTCAGAAATACTATGGATGGCGGCCAGCAGGAAATGGACCTGTGTGTATGTGTTACAAATAGCGATATTCTGCTTTGATGTGAATTGTAAATCCAGTAGCCACAATACCTATTTCTCATAACCTGCATGCTGCCAGGATCCCAATAAAAAGGACGGAGATCGCTCAGGTGGCCGCTGCTCTTTGGCGAACCATTAACCTTTTGTTTGGTAGAGAGCAGTGCATTAATTTGTGCTCATGAAATGATTCGGACAATCGATATCAGCCGCAGGAAATACCATGATCGCAATCGGCAGGCAACGTTCACTGTGTTCAATCTATAAAACTGACTGACCCAGCTTGACTTTGGAGAACTCTCTCTAATATCAACATTAATGTTATATCAAGCATGAAGTGTGTAATTGCCTAATTCAGTTTAATTAAACATTTTTTACATTGTTCTGAAAGTGTTTCAAAGGCAGGATAATCAATGTCATGATTATGACAACCTCCCATTCGTTCAAGCTACATATTTAGGAAATAACCCCTCTGTTGGTAGTTGTAAAAGTTGATCTCAGAGGAGAATTCTGCTATTGATTAACAATAAATAATTTTTCATTACACCTTAAGCCTACAATTAAGCAATAAATACAAGAGCACACAGGATTGCTGCTGCTGAAAATCAGAAAATCACATTTTTAGACACAATACAGCATTTATTTTCCTCAAAATGCATTAGAATTATCTTATGATGAACAACTTGTCCATTCCCTCTCTTCATTTTTAACCAGAATGTCATAACTTAAAAAAGAGAGAAATAAATACATAAAATTAAACAAAAAAAATAAAGGTAGATAGAGGTTACAGATGACTCTCTGAGATGATAATAATAACGATAATAACGTAAGACAGCCATCTCTAACCTTCTCTTCTATCAGTAATAGTAGTAAGATTTTTTGTAGGGTTTAGAAAGGGCCCCGAAAACGGATGCAACACTCCTTAAAATTAACGTTGTTATGTTATAATGAGTGTGTCTTCGCCTTTTTGAAGAACACCGAACAAAATGAAAAGAGCCTAGTCAGAGTAACAAGAGAAAGAATAATGAGGTCTCGTCTTTTTTCGATACTGGAGTGAAGTGAAGATGTGACGCAGGATATGGAGCTGTACAGATGTAGGGGGGTAGCAGGTGGAGCAGAGAGAGACAGAGAAACGCGCAAAGAGGATCCTGTAGGAGGAAATAGAGATAGCCTTTAATTTGAGACCAATTGCACAGGGGAGATGGAGCATCATGCAGCAGACACTTGAGAATCGTCCATCTGCAAGGTAATAAATTCCATGCGTATTAGCATCCAGTTTCACCCATACTCTATATCTCTCACACAGGCACACCGAATCAGGCCCCCAGGTACAAGCAGTTTCTTTATGACTATGGGAAAACATTGTGAATGAAGAACTGATTGTCGGGCTTAAAGAGCACACGGGTTCTGCTATAGAAGGGAACAGACTGCTTTCATGCTTTCTTTATGTGGCCGCCAGACACATATAAAAAGCTTACTTTGATTATAGCTAATGTCTAAAGAGGAATGTGTGTGCCTCAGAAAGCTGTTTGAATATGAATACACTGTCATGAAAGGTACGGATTGGATCACTGTGAACCATTTTTGAAAACTACTCTTAATGTTTTTAAATATTAGGTATGGTATGGCCACAGAAAGGCATAGTTCTCTCCTGAATTAAAATTTCCTGATAATGTACTCACCCTTGTGTCATCCAAGATGCTCATTTCTTTCTTCAGTTGAAAAGAAATTAAGGTTTTTGAGGAAAGCATTCCAGAATTTTTCTACATATAGTGGAATTCAATGGGGATCAGTGGACTGAAGGTCCAAATTGCAGTTTCAATGCAGCTTCAAAGGGCTCTACACGATCCCAGCTGAGGGATAAACCACAAACATCTTGCAACTGCTTTGCAATACGTCTATGACTTCACGCATGGCGTAATCACGTTGGAAAGGTTCTGTCTGTGTACTTTGCTTCAAAAAGGTAGGGTAGGGCGAAAAACTCCATCTCGATCCTTCTTTGCACATTCGCTTTGTAAATTCTGGGTCAGTACTTCCACCTACATCACCGCGTGACCTTTCTAACGCATTGCGTAAAGTCATGGATGCAGAGCTAGTGCAAGACGAGCATTTGTGGTTAAAAAGTATATAAATTTTACTATTATACTTTATATTATACTTTTTTTTGTTTTGTCAAATAAGACCCTTATTCCTCAGCTGGGATCGTGTAGAGTCCTTTGAAGCTGTAAAACTGCAGTTTGGACCTTCATCCCACTGATCCCGTATAAAGTCCACTATATGGAGAAAAATCCTGGAATGTGAATTTTTTTTCATCTGAAGAAAGAAAGACATGAACATCTTGGATGGCACTGGGTTGAGTAAATTATTAGGAAATTTTAATTCTGGAGTAAACTAATCCTTGAATCCACAATCCATGGATAAACATTCCACATCTTCGCCTTTCTAAAGCCATTTATTCTTCCAAGCAGCACAGCACAGTGCAAAAAATTCAAAACCGGGACTGGAAACCAAAGCGAAAACTTGTGGCACACCTTAAACTGACAAGGTGTATTCAAGAAGTGCAAGCATACATTTTACAGAGAACTACTGGTATTTGACAAGCATCAAATAACAACTTCTCTCCCAAAGCCTGCACAAAGAGTATATTAAACTATTCAAGCATGTATATATTTTACATGCTACACTGCCGGTTAGTCTCCATTCAACCCTGACAAGCGCTCATCACAGAGACAATCAGAAGGTACTGTCAAATTGCACACTTAATCAGAGGTGGGTGGATGCTGATGAAAACCCTGTAATACAGAACAAAAACTCCCTATTGTTCCCTCACACTGACATCTGCAGCATTAGATGTCCTCCTCTGTCCTCTCCTCGCCTGGCTAACCACCCGCAGGGGAACGGCCAACTAAGCGGCATTTACAGTGTTTTCAATTGGATATGATAAGCTAATTCCACAGGCCGGCATTCTGATTCCCTCTAATGTTATTTTTCTTTCTTTTTAACATGGCCAGCCTGGCCCCGAGCAGTAAAAGTTGAAATTGGACAGCTTTAGATTGTCCGATTGCCCAAGATATTCAATTACCGGAGATTAACCCGTGCAAACAAGTGCATCTGGCGCCATCTCTGATCTCACAAAAGTCTGTCTAAGGCAAGAGACTACGGACAGAGTAGCTGCCATATGGAGAGAAAAAATAATTATAGCAACTTCCTTCTTGCTCAGAAAAAAAATGACTTTCCGAGATCATTTGTTCCACAGCAGGTACTTTACTTATTTTAGTGATAAATGTTTCAAACTCCTGCCACTAGAAGGAGTTTTTAAGTTGGGATGGATTGCTTGTGATGTCACGACAGAATGACGCCTTATCTTGTGAATATTATTTAGATTAACACTACTGGAGTGCCCTGCATAAATAAATAAACAGATAAATGTATAAATAAATAAAAGCACACATATTGTGTCTAGCAGATATACTGGCATTTTCTCTTTTCAGAGCTGATAAAACATAACATCAATAATTTACACATCAATAATTTACACATTAATACAAATCACATTACAAACAAAATATGTATGGTGCAACATTGCTTGAACAGTTGTAATGGCAATAGCACTTACAGTAGTTATTTTCTACATTAATAAAAGTTCAGTCTTCTTATATTGGTACATTTTATTTTCAACTATTTAAATAATTACAAAAACTTCTTTTTCAGAATGCACAAACTATGATGCAGTGCTTTTGTTATATTATTTATCTACAAAACAATGTTAGTATGCAAAGTATTATGAGACCATGGTCTCATTTGCTTTCATTCATTTCCACTACGTCTGAAAAACTCAACCATTCATTACTGTGGATTCCTTATTAAGAAGATTTATTATAGGGAGCCGTACACCAAGAAAGGTACATTTACAACTCAAATGGTCCATTGTTTGACAAATGTAGTTTTTGCTGACCAGCTTGAAAATCATCTGAAATATCAGTCAGTCAGCATATGCATTGTTAATTTATCAGCTGTGGATTAGATGAGCCCCATCAATCTTGGTATCGACACTTTAAACACAGCATTGACCTGCTATAACGCTACGGCTCTAACTGATACTGGCTATAAAGTGGCTCATAAAATGGCTCCTTGTAACTCTTAACTGCAAATTATCCAATGATCCAATCAGGCTATTGATTCTCTCCTGCCTGTCCATGTCTTAATCACCTTTTGACATACATTAGCACAAGCAAAATCAGTCATGACTGGGCAGTTTGCTTAGTTAAGCCAATGTTGTCCATGATCATACTGTAATATGTCACATTTTGCATTTGTAAAGGATAGTTAGATTTTTAATAATGTTTAAACATTAAATGTTGTACATGAAATAATATAAAAATGCTTCAAAAATCATTTCAAAATGTTGATTTGGTGCTCAAGAAACATTTTTATCAGTGTTGAAAGTGCCAGTTTTTGTCAGTTTTTGCTGCTCAATATTTTGGTGGAAACTATGATACACTTCAATTTTTAAAATGTACAATATGTAATAAACTAAAGAATAAATTAAATTCTGTTCCACATAAATTAAAGTGATGATATTTCGCTATATTCCTATTTTTTCTGTACTTCTTAACAATTAAATTATGACAGTGTTTTAGTGCCATGTAAAAAAAAAAAAAAAGAACTAAGATTACGAGATTAAAGTCGTAATATTTTGAGAATGAAGTCGAAATTACAAGAATAAAGTTGAAATATTAAGAGAATAAAGACGAGATCAGTGGCGGTTCTAGACAAATTTTACTAGGGGGGCCAAGAAGGGGCCAGTGTTTAACCAGAGGGGCACATTAAAAAATGACAACAAATGATATTTAAAGATTATAAACTTTGTTTTACTTTAAAATCATACAAACATTTATTATGTACAAGAGTGAGTGCAGGTGCAAAAGAGGTAGGGCCATAAAAAAATGATAAATACAGTACAGTGTACAAATACAGTGTGTGTTAGTTGTTGCTGCGCTCTCATTCACCGAGCAGCGCCACAGTGTTTCGGTGCGCCGCTCTAATTTACCCGTGTAGAACGATGCGTCGCATTAGTTCCGCTTTTGGCGCTCGTGTGTAAAATCTTAATAAATTCATAATTGTTTTATTTGGTCAGCACGGGGGGGCCACAGGGGTGGCCATGGACATGTCTACAGAGGCACGGGCCTCCCTAGGCCTCCGTGTAGAACCGCCACTGGACGAGATATTACGAGAATAAAGTCAAAATTACGAGAATTATTTTGAAGCAATTACGAGATTTTAATATTTTGAGAATAGGCAAATAGCCCCGATTGGGAGCACGGGGAGAAATTACAAAGTTGCAGCTTTCAAATTCTGTCAGTTTTATAATGAAATACCAACAATATGTCTATTACAATAATGTGTTTTTCACACTCATTAATGTGGCATGACAGATCGCTGTATTCGCCTCAGTTTAAGCGGCATGTGAATCAGTCATCTTTCCGATTACAATGAGACATTCGTTTCATTAAATTAGGAAATCTGCATGCGCAATACAGGCTGTACTCTCAAAATATCAAAACTTTAATTTATACGATTTAAATTCTTTAAACATTTCGACTTTACTCTCAAAACATTTCGACCTTATTCTCGTAATATTTCAACTTTATTCTCGTAGCATTTCGACTTTATTCTCGTAATATTTTGACTTTATTCTCATAATATTTTGACTTTATTCTTGAAATATTTAGACTTTATTCTCAACATATTTCAACTTTATTTTCATAGTATTTTGACATTATTCTCGTAATGATTTGACTTTATTCTCATAATTTTGACTTTATTCTTGAAATATTACGACTTCAATCTCGTAATCTTAGATTTTTTTTTATTTTTTAATGTGGCACTAAAACGCCGTCGTACATAAAAGACTCAAAAAAGCAAGAAAATAACAAGAAAAAGCTTTAATTATTCCAAACTTTTTATATACATACTTTCAACATATATTAAAAATAAATAAATAAAAACTTTTGTAAGCCGATAGGGGACATTGGGTGGCCTTGCAACACAGGTGTATGACACCATGATGCAGCAGTATCTAATGACAAACGGTGCTTGCAGAGGGAGAAATCAGAAAGTAATGCCTTCCAGGGAAAAGGTGAGGGAGAGAGAGGCTGATCTATCTGTCCGGAGCTCCTCCCAAACGTAGAGGCGCCTCTGCGTTAGATTTCCTCTGAGGCCAATAACTCTGCTTGAAAAGGGATTACGCCAGTCCAAAGGTCTGGGTCACCACAAATAGACTTGTTCCAATAGCCATCTATCGTGTTCGGCACACCATTTAATGCAGCAAGGCCCCCTTTGCCTGCAGAATAATATTTACTGCCTGCAGCAATGCGTTTGGAATCATGAAGGCCCGAAGGCCGATTCAATATTGGTTACATTCAGGTCGATATCGATTCTGCATAATCATTAGAGAAGGCAGCCTTTCACCCTTCATCTCATCGGGAAGGTCAGTGCTTTAAATTCAAGTCTATGCGACTTCATGAACTGGAGTGGCACTTAAAGTCACACTCTACAAGAGATACGGGCGCTGTTTGCCCTGAATATAAAGGAAGGGGAGCTGCTCCAGATTAGGGTGACCTGAAAAGACCGGAGCTATGTTGGTAAGGTGATTCGCAATACAGAAGACGACGAAAATTCTCTGAAAAATAAGGCTGATTGTAATATTTGGACACTGGGTGAACAGATGCATGAATTCAGAATGTTAAGAGGAAATGAGAAAAGTTGGGACTTCATTAAGGGTCTCAGCACTTAAGGGAGAGAAGGCCAAACAAATTTAACAAAAAAAAAAAAAAGAAGAAAAAAAAAATCACCAAACCTCAATAACTCATAATATATTTAGTCTCGATAGCCATAATGAATTACTGTAAATACAGTGCATTTCCATTAACAGCTGGAACTTTTGTTTGTCTGTTAATATTTTTTAAACGCTGAGAGACTACTAGAAATGTATTCCATCCAGATAGCAATGATTTAAAACTGCTATGTTTTACATTAATCGAATTTCAATTAATTTGTTTTAATTACATGAATACGCATTAAATATGCAAAGGATTATCTAAGTCATTAAAGCACTAATTGGAACAAAGCACTTTTTATAATACTCAATGTCTGAACAATCATGACTCTAAGAAATTACACAGCACATTTGAATCCGTGCAGCGGTTAGCTACTTAATGCAGCCTCTCGGTACCTCCAATAAATAACTACATTTCAGACACAGCTGCAAGAATTCAGTTCTAAAGCTCAGTTTTTGTTTTGTTTTTTTCTTTTCAGAAGGAACATAAAAAGCAAGGAATTCTCTATGGAGATGTGAGGATCAAAACAAGACAATAGTAATGAAGCATTCACATAGTAATGAAAAATGCAAACACAAAATTAAGAATAAAAGCTGGCACAAAGAAAAGGCAAAGCGGGACATAAAATGAGTGATCCATAAAAGATAATATTCAAATGTATGCAAACAAAAGCTTTACAGGAGGATAAAATGTTGTCATGGGAGGGAATACAAACAGATTACAGATAAAACAAGGGATGTTGAGACGTCAAACTAATGAGGAAAAGCACAACTGCGTGTGGCGTCGTCCTCGGGGAATGACTTTGGGGAGTTTTGTTTTCGAGACCTGAGAGCGGAGACCTTTTGAAGCCCAGGCTGAAAGCTCTTTCTTCAGGATAGCATCCCTAGTGAGCCAGCTAGCTGAAAAAGTAGGTTATGGAGATTCAAGTGCATACAGATGCAGGTCAGGACTGCTCAGCAGGTATGATTTTTTTCGTATTATGAAGAGAACAAAGACACTTGTGTGACTGTACATAACGCTCAAAGCTCACAGGGACGAGTGATGTAACTCGCTAATCATTTAGCAGGCATACTTTTTTAACAAAAGCAACTTTTGCAGATCACCTGGAGGTTTAATATTTTGCATGTTGGTAACTGTCCAATTTGGTTACCAAGTTTGGTTGCTACAGAAGGTGCACTAAAACTGCAATAGCTGAAGAACATGGGATGCAGAAAAACGTACCAACCTCAGAGGCGGTAAAAGGATAGCAACACGAACAAAAGGACAGGGCGAGTTTTCTGAAAAAGAAAGATGAGCAGAACAAGAAAACAAGCTTGTTGTGCAAACTTTGGAGAAAAGCCTCAAGGATATAGAACATAACAAGTCTGATTCTGAAGGGTGTGCTGGCGGCCAAAAGCCGGAATGAAGGACCAAAGTCAATCCACTATTTGAATCGTGATGAACCATGACGTCCTTGCGGCCTTCACCTTCCAATCAGCCTTTCTCACCTCTATAAACTCTAAATCTATTCTTCATCTCGGCTTGAATGGGATTCTTTACAACCTGTGTTTCAGTGAATAAAAGCATGTCTATGTTTTGATCAGCACAGTGAAGGTTTAGAAAGGGGGACTGTTAATAAGCGCAGGTGAATTATAGGAAGGCCATCAATTAAAGAATGTGTAAAAGTCGGATTGCAGCGGCGGGTACAGCTATTTGATGATGCAGAAATCCTCTGGTGATCAGGGGCAGGTGGGGAAACTTTTATTAAAATCTACTGTCTGCCAAACATTCAGAAGTTGGCCTTCATGGTTGATCTGAGACCCCCTTTGTTTCTTTCTTATAATGGTTATAATACTCACATAATGGTGACATTCTTAAATCTATTCAGTAGATTCTGATAGTCTAGGCAAGGTATTATTCAGACATTATCGTGTGTGTGTGTGTGTGAATGATGCAAAGTATTCCGTGAGTTTATTCATAACAGTTTACATATTTATAACATTCATCTGGGTGACCAGATGTGCACCATTTCATCAGATTTGTAAGGTAAATCATTTATACATTTTGTACAATGTATTATAAACAACAGAGCTAACGTACATTACGCATTATAACAAATGACTGTGGTTTTAACGGTAAAAGAATGCAAAAATGCTACAGTAAAAACCTAATAATTGGTTAATGGTAAGTTCCCCTACTACATACAGTGAAAAACTTTGTTGGACATTTATAATTTTACGGTAGTATACTGTTTTTGGAAGTAAAAAAATAACCATAAATTGATAACCGTTGTATGTTACATCTAATGTTGTTAAATTAATGTTTACTGCATTATTTCAGTTTCATGGGTGTTACCATGGTGGTGTTTAGTGTTTGTGTGAATAACACTGTGCACCTTCTGTTGTTTAAAAGCTGCTTTGGTTCATCAGTGTACTAAAAAAGGTACTAAACAGATTTCAGTACTTTAGTAGGTTGGTATATCAACATTTCATCAGGTAATGAAATTACGGTATTTACATGTACATCTAAGTTAAATATTTAAAACCTAAAATGTTGCTACCGTATTTTTTATGATAATATTCTGGCAACCACTGTAAACCACTTTTTACTGTAAATTTTACAGCATGTTTTACAGTGTATTTTAACAGTTTTGTTCAATAAAACCATATAATTACTTACTTTTGATACTTTATTTGAACTAATTATTATTGCCTCATTGCCATTATATATGTTTTTAAAGTAATTTTAAAGGTTATTGTTCACTTAGGTCTGTTTTTATTACTACAAAAAAATAAATAGATAAAAAATATTTACAATTATCTGATTACCGATTACTCACCAGAATAATCGACAGATTTCTCGATCACCAAAATAATCGTTAGTGACAGCCCTAAATGTATTTTAACAATTTAATAAATTTACTAATATAACTATTATTAAATATTTTTTTTAATAATAATTTTAATAATTATTATTATTAAATTTTTGCAACCCTAAACCCACTAAATAAATTCTTTGTGTCACAAATTGCAAAAATTAACAAAAAAGTGGCTTTATTCCAAATCTTTTGAAACTGTATTGAAGTTACTTGCTGAAAATCTTCCCCTCCACCTGACTAATCAAATTCAAAAAGATGAATAAGATCACAGAAATTCTAGAAACAACTTCTTTTGACATTATAGACTGCAATTTAATGGTTTTCAACGTTTAAATGAGTCTATCAGCGAGCACTAAAGAGATTTTCATGAATAATGAATTTAATATCAATTTGATCCTCAAATAAAGCTATGAAATGGCTTCACAAATATGTTGAAAATGACACCAGAGTTCAATTAACATACGTTGTAACATATGTTTTAGTGGAACAGGTTAAAATTGCTTAAGAGTATGTTGTTAGGGTTTTAGAAGAAACAAAAGTGGTATAGAATCAGCATAAAAGGCTAATGCAAGCGTTAGCAGGTCTTCTTGCTTAGGTTTTCAGTTCTTTACTGCTAATCGTCCCTCGGCAGTAAGAGAGATGATTTTCGTTCCTCACGCTGTGATGTCACAGGTGGTAAGACGAAGAGGGAGAGAGCGGGACACGAGAGAGCAAAACCCCAGTCCCCTCGTTTTATTAACACAAGTCCATTCTCTAATGCAATCTCTGCTAATTAAGGTCACCATACCCACATCATAAATATTTCGCTACACCCACACACAAGGTCTGCTAGCTGTGGCAGCATTGCCTGAGGCTTGGAAAGCTATCTCTTTCTTTCTCTCATTCTTTTTCATGCTACTTCTATTTCAAGGCCAAAAAAGAATACATCTGGTAATTAGCAAGTTTTTTTTTTTCCCCTTTCCTTTCCACTTTGTATCAGGTGAGACAGATGGTAAGAAACTACTTCCAAGATGTTCAAACACTCACATGTTGACCACTAAATGACAGTTACTTCCTGAACACAGACATTTTTGTGATAAAAATATCATGTAGCAAAGCAACCATTCAATGATAAAGTGTCACAGTCACATAAGAGTATTGATCGTGACCTATGACCTTTAGGGCTTTGAGACTAACCTGAAGGGGTGCCGGTGAGTGGCAGCCTTGACATTTCACTCGTTATCCATTGAAAGGGTAAATTCACACATTATTATATTTGCAGATTTTGTTTTAGATTGCTTTTAAGTAGAAGGGTCAGTGTGTGAAAGCTGTGTGTGCGAGCCCTGGCACAGTTCTGTGAAAAACACTGTGAATTTACTGAGGTTGTGATCTTTTATGGATCTTTCTTTTTTCCATTAAACAAGTGCTTACAAGAATCAACATGAATTAAAAATCTGACCGTTTACTTTTCTTAATGTGCATAGTTAATATTTGTCTACTGTTGTTTAAAGATCACCTTTGTAATCTTTACTCAACAAGATAAAACTATTCCAGTACATACTCTAAATCTAAGTTTAATCAGTTTCCAATAGATAAAAAATCAATTCCTGCCTCAATATTTGGTATTCCATTTTAAAACGGATTATAAAATGAGATGCAAACAGTGTTCCATGTTGATCTCAAGTACCAAACAGAACTTCACATTCTCATCAGGGCTGGGTAATGAGTTTAATACTTTTTAGGCACCGACGTGCAAGATTGAGTATAGAAAAATGTCTTGTCGCTTGTTACTAAATTTTGATACCTAATTTTTGATTTGTGATACCTAAAAGATGTGGAAACTGAAAACTATTTGAACTTCATTAAAATTAGCTTTATTGTGTTGGTTATATTTTGTTCCTATGTGCTTTTTTGTTCCTTAAAAAAATAACCAAAGCTTTTTGAGGTAATGTGTAATGTAATCTTGTTAGTTCACCTAAAAAAGTTACAATAAAAAGTCCATAATAAAAAGTGCTCCACACGGCTCCATGGGGTGAATAAAGGCCTCCTGTATCGAATCAAAGTATTTTGTAAGAAAAATATCCATATTTAAAACATAGTAATCACTTTTCTGTAGCTTGCCTAACTGTCGTACACGCAAGCCGTTCCGGCCAGATGACGTAAGACATATGTGTTGCACATGTGCCACGGAGAAGTGATGCACACGGAAACGCAGAGGAGAGAGCAAAACAAAACAGTGGTCATGAATTAGAAGTACAAAAGGAGGATTTGTAAAGAAAAATGATGGAGGACTCTGTTGTGAGTCAATAGGAGACTGGCTTTCATTTGCTAAATTAAGAAAACTTTGCTTCCTTTGCTTCTGTAAACAAACATTGTTTTTTTTTGCGAGATCAGCAGCACATGTGCTATACACACGTCCTACGTCACCTGCCCGGAACAGTGAGTGCAAGCTAGAGAAAAGTGATTATAATGTTTTAAATATAGATATTAAAAAAAAAACAAAACAAAAAAACACTTTTTATCATGGATGGATGCACTTTATTGGACTTCTTCTGGAATGTTGAGTGGAGACACCTGCCCACTGCCATTATAGAGCTTGGAAGAGCCAGGATTTTTAATGCAACTCTGATTGGATTCGTCTGAAAGAAGAAAGTCATATACACCTAGGTTGCCTTGAGGGTGAATAAATCATGGGATAATTTTTGGGTGAACTAACCCTTTAATACAGATTTCATAAAATTGGTATCCAAAAAGGTATCTTTCAGGAGCCCTATTCCTCATCTATCCACACTAAACTAACTACACCGGCTGAAACTAACAGCAATGTTGAAAAAACTGCAGAATCATAATCTTTACATTTTTTGCATCACTAATAGCTATACAAATAGCTTTTTCAAGTGGACAGTTCACTCAAAAAAAACCGTTTTATTTATTCACCCTCCTTTTTTTGTGGAGCATAAAATATATTTTAAAGAATGTTTCAACTTTTTTTTTTTTCTTTGTATGCCCATATAATCAAATTCAATGTGCAAAACAACACTGGAGCCCATTAACTTTCATTTTCAAAGCATATTCTTTTGTGTTCCGCAGAATGAAAAGCATATAGGTTTGGAACAACATAACAGATGAACTATCCCTTAAGCCATCTCTGCACATTAAAGCGGGATATGAGAAAGCATTTTAACATTAAAAAATGACATGTTTCACCTTCAAAGCCAAACACATTTGTATTAACCTTTGCTAAGGCTAGCAAAATAGCAGTGTAACCCAAGCAGACATGATCTGCTAAAAGCAGCCAGTGTGGAGGATGATCTAAAGTCACCAGGAACAGTAAATAATGTAAATATGAGGGAAATATTGAGATTTTCCAGAGGAAGAGACGCACAGATCAGTGAGTCACAGTGTGTGAAACAAAGTTTACATCAATACACTGCTTTTCCCATTGACAGTTGACATATGTGTGTGGGACGGTGCGTTTGAGTTTTTGTGCACCAATTCACATGTGTGTGTGAGACAAAGAGAGACAGAGAGTGAGACAATAAACGTGTGTCAACAGGTTCACATTTCAGCTGTGCTACAATTCTGCAAATAATTTAATAACCTTGTAAATTGGCAGTTCTTTTATAATGCAAAGCATTACAGGAATATAGAACAAAAGACGCTAGAACCCCAACACTCTTGCAGTCATTTACAGTCTGCACAGTGAATATGAGAAAGTATTATTTAAAATGTACTGAAATCATTAACATTAACCATTAAGTGAATGTCAGAATGGCTCTCTGAAGAGATAAGGCCTACCTCAAACTCCCATTTACTATCTTGTATTTCTCGCAGGATGAAATCGTTGTAACATTTGCAGAGATTACTGCTGTACAAATTAAATATAATCCATATTCATATTCATGTCCCCATTCTGTTGCTATTGATTGCCAGAGAAAGAGAGAGCGCAAGAGAGGGAGTGATTTTTTTATAGCGGTACAGACATTGCATCAGGGCAGAGCTACAACACGTGACCTCTATTTCATCAGGCTTCTTGACCCCGGCAGGAAACAGTGACTATTGATCGGCTGGAGAAATGGACATGAGCTGCTTGGCCGTTCTTTATTCTGAGATCATACCAGTAAGGGAACATTTTATTTGATGAAGTCAGGGAACAGCACTCCCTTCAGGTCGACTTTGTGTGTGTGTTCCTGACCTAGCTATGCTTTAGGGACAAATTTGCAGAAAAACGTCTCTGGAATGTAGTTAAATCTGACAAAACTCATTTTGAGGACGTCCTCAAAGGGAAAAGAGGTGGATAAATAATATATATTTTTATACACACTACCATACAAACGCTGAGGGTCTGTTGAGGTCTGTTGTATTGTATTTATTTTATTCTTTTAAAGAATAGTTTTATTTATCAAGGATGCATTAAACTGATCAAAAGTGACAGCAAAGACTTTCATACTGTGCAGAAAAAATTAAATTTAATGTTCTTTTTAAACGTCCTATTTATCAAAGAATATTAAAGAAACATCAGTTTTCACAAAAAATATAAGGAGAACAAAAGTTTTCAAATGTGATAAGAAGTAATGCATCAGAAATATCTACTATATAAAATATATTAAAATAAAAATGGTTATAAATAAGTTAAAAAAAAAAATTAAAAGTAGTTTTACTGTATTTTTTATATAAAATAAATTTAGACTTGGTGAGCATAAAAAATAAAAACAAAAATAAATAAATAAATGCATGCATGCATGCACTAATCCGATCTAAAAAATTGGTGTTGTCAATATACCAAAACGTTTAAAATTGATACCATATTAAACATTGCACAAAATATCTGTGAACTACAGCTGTCAGCCTTTAAACATTAATATTTCAGTAGGTCAGATAAATCACGCTGCTACAAGACCTTCAAGGCCACACAGATCTGTAGAAGCCCCCTACCACAAATCACACAAATACGTCACGATGATAAATCTTTCAGAAAAAATTTGAAGCTAATCGCATGTGATAATATTCATATTTTGAAGTTCAATTTAAGCACATTAATAGTAAATATATTATGGAATTTGATCTTAAAACTTCTCCCGCCATCTAAAAGCACTGGGAACTGCTCTCTCAGACTGGTTACATTATTGATACCATGCTCAAAATTGAGTGCTGAACCCAGTGTTTCAAAGTCAAAAGCAGGTTGCTCCTTAAGCTCTTCTTTAGGAGAGCAAGCATCTAGAAGCCACTCACAGGCTTCGACAGCAAACAGAATATCTCACGTTTTCATCGACTCATGATAAACTATGAAAGAGTTTACTCTATATAGCTAGGAAAATGGATGCTAAAGCAAAAGCAAGTGTGATAAAACGTCAAGATTTATCTGTTTTACTCAGAAGTGACCCTCGAACGCTTTTGAAAAGTTCAGTTCAGTATAAGTTATATGCCCTTTTGCATTTTTGACATATCAACCTCTAACACCAACCTTCAGATAAGCGTCTCTTTCCCATTCAGCCGTTTTACCTCAGTCACCATGCTGCTCTTCGATAATGGGAATGAACTGCATCTTTGAAGTCGAGTCACGAGAGATATTAAAGAGGAAAAGAAAATGTTAAAGCCATTCCCTGGTGTCATTCCCCCTCTGTGATCCGAATCCATGTTATCAAACACAAATTTGTCATTACAGAATTGAGCGCCACTGCATCATATTCCGCCATTAAATTGCCTTGGCTTGGCGGATGGCTTCCTAAAGGCCACCTCGTGCTCTGACTGATAGTGGCCTGCGGTGCCCCAGATAAGAATCATCTGCTCGGGCTGAATGAGATGAGGGAGTTGAGTGAGGGGGTGTTATACGTTACTCACCTCCACCAGCTTGTTGGCGTGTTCGCGGAAGACCTGCGCATACTCCTTAACCTCTTTCTCGTTACCGCTCTTGGCCGCCTCTATCAGCACCAGCAGAGGCACGTTGGTCTCCAGGAAAGAGTCAGATATGTGGTCCATAACAGCCTTCCTTAGCTAGGAGAAAAGAGATAGAGAAAGCAGGGATCAGCTGATGTCCTACATAAACTGTCCTGCACTTGAACTTGACTGTAGGGCATTTACAAGCGGAAAACTCCAGGTTTAACACATTTCCTAATGGAGAGCTTAAGTGTGTTCTGGCATTAAAAACAGCTAGATGGAGTGCAACGGGATTGAACAGAAGGCCCGTTTATAGGTGCAACAGCTCCAATACACCATTATGTAAACACTCGATACACTTGAGATGCTTCAAGAGGGTCTGTAATACCTGGAGTAAGGCACTGTTCACATCCATCTAAATGGCAGTTTTCCCCTAAAAGTGTGTGATTTGAAATCTGCCAATTTCCTTACGGAATGCAGAACTTTTTGAACCAATTAAAAGAGCTGTAAATGTCTGATGGCAAATTTTCAAACCCTTTACTAGCATCTATCCAGAGCATTGATGTAAAAGAGGCCTTAAAAAAAAAAAACCCTTAACCCACAGCTTGAGACATCCAACGATACCGTAATGAAAAACAGCGTTTTATTTCATAAAATAATACACTGCCATTCAAAAGTTTGGGATCAGTAAGATTTTTAATGTTTTTTAAAGAAGACTTTTCGGCTCATCAAGGCTGCATTTATTTGATTAAAAATACAGAAAAAAATCAATAATATTGTGAAATATTATTGCAATTTAAAACAGTGGTTTTCTGTTTTAATATACTCTTAAACAGAATTTATTCCTGTGATGCAAAGCTAAACTTTCAGCATCATTACTCCAGTTTGCAGTATAAAATGATCATTGAGAAATCATTCTAATATGCTGATTTATTATCAGTGTCGAAACAGTTGTGCTGCTTAATGTTTTTTTGGAAACTGTGATATTTTTTTCAGGACTCTTCAATGGATAAAAAGTTAAAAAGAACAGCATTTATTTAAAATAGAAATATTCTGTAACAATATGCACTACTATATGAAGTTTGGGGTCACTAAATTTTCTTTCTTTCTTTCTTTCTTTGAAAGAAATGAATACTTATTCAGCAAGAATGTGTTAAATTGATAAAAATGATTAAAAAGTGATAGTAAAGACTCACAGTATATTGTTAGAAAAGATTTCTATTTTAAATAAATGCTGTTCTTTTAAACTTTTAATTCATCAAGAATACTAAGAAAAATATCACAGGTTTCAAAAAAAAAATTAAGCAGCACAACTGTTTCCAACATTGATAATAAATTAGCATATTGGAATGATTTCTGAAAGATTTTGCGACACTAAAAAAACCTGGAAATAGAACTAAATCATAGTTTAAAGTATATTTAAAAAAAAAAAAAAACTCAAATAAAAATAAACTGAACTTTGATCAGCATAAGAGACTTCTTTAAAAAACATTGAAAATCTTACTGATCCCAAATTTTTAAACAGCATTGTACATGACTACTTTTGACCTGGGAATGTTTGGGCATAGCAAGAGAGCAAAATTGCAGATTCTACAGTAGCTAAAAAGAAAACCGCAGAGAAGCAAGGAATAGTAAGCAACTTGAGGTTAAGTGCCTTGCTTAGGGGCGCAATGCTAAAAGCTCACGGCTTGCTAATTGCAGTGATCAAGCTAGCAACCTTTGGGTCACTAGCCTTGAGCATAAGCCAGTTTCACATAAAACACACAAGTATGTATTTTGCCTCAAGGCAAGAGAAAAGCTTAAAATATCTCTTAAAACAGGATATGCAGTTATTAACAAGATTACCATTAGTGTTCTTACAAAACAGGTTGCAGCATTACAATCATTGTTATATAACTGGCGATTTAAGTAGCAGAACCACATCATCAGCAACATTCACAGTTATATGCTGAGGAAACATTGGCGGCTATTCTAATGGGGCGGTAGGTAGAGTCCCACGGCGCATGTCCTCTAATGGATGATGGGAAACACTCCTAACAAGCAATAATTATCATTCAGTGAGGCATGCACATATCTTAACCAATTAAAAACCCTGTGCTTGGCCATGGTGGGCAGACAGTAATGATAAATTATGGCTAAAGGCGACGCATAATCCATCACTGGCAAGAAACTTGGCCAGTCAGAACTTGAGACTTAAGACGCCCTTAAAGGGGACATGTCACAGAAAAGAGGATTTTCGGTTTCTCGATATAAAAATCCTAATAAGCTGTAAAAAAAAGAAAATATTTGTGGTTATGGGGTTGCATTAGAACATCAGTAATCATCATGTGAACCTCTGAAAAAGGGATGTTTACAGCTTTTTGTAAAACTGTTTTCATGTGTTAAAAGATAAAAAGATTGAGTCCAAATGTCCCCAAATTTTTGGTAAAGAAAACATGTTTTTGTTGCAAGAAACCTTGACTGCCACAAAAAGTGAAATACAACTCCTCTCTTTGGCATGTAAGGAAGTTTAAGGCCACGCTGGGCTATGGAACAGGCCACGAAACCAGTGCCAAGTATGCGGACGTCATCTTTTCAATCAATGTGCAGCACTCAGTGGAGGAGTTCTTGGCCACCTGAGCATGAAATTCAGAAAACAGAGCACACTCCGTAGGTAATGATCCTTCTCCCCGTGTGCCGATGATTTAATTGAAATGTTTTAATGAACCTTGGCGCTCTGTCTCTAATAACCTCTGGTAAAGGATGTGTGCTTGTCTTCGTAATGGTTTGGGTACGACCCCCGGGAAAATGAAATAGAAAAATAGTGACCAAAATGTACCATTTTTCTGCTTATACTGACTAAAAAACCTAGTAGAGTGTACACGAGTCATGTTGTGGGTAAAAAATGAGCTACATAAAAAAAGGACAGTGGCGGAGTAGTATTTGAATATATTAATAATCTTAAACTGGGACTCAGTCTGACAGCATTTCATTTCCCCCACCCCTTCTTAAAATTAATTTTTCAGTTCTCACGGAGCTTGAGAGCAAGTGATCTGTCTCTGCTTTTTTATTAAGATTATTTAAGCCATAATTATTTTCCTTCAACATCGACCATGGCATTTTAGGGTCAGTTCCGTTTGCATCTTATCATCGTTATGCCAGTGAGATTAATTTCTGTTTACTGGGAAAATCTAATTTTCAGGTTGCGGACCTTTAAACCTTTATTTAATATACTGCATGTTACAAGTGTGGCAACATGTTAAATCAAACATGGTATTCCCTCGCTCAAAAAAGCTTGCTAAATGTTCCAACAGCATTGGCAAGGCAACAAGCGCAGCCCACAGTGAGGCCCCTCATGTCTAATGTCTTTTTCAAAGAGGGAATTGAAGTTATAGTCATGTAATCTCAGGACTAAATTGGAAAAAAAGCTTGACGAATGGAGTGCTCCGCCGACTCCTCGCAGACTACAAAAACAGCAAGCCAAAAATTGGAAACACTGAGGAGAGGTAGTGCTTTGCTTTAAATTGCTCTGAGGGACTGAAAAAATGGAAATCTTGTGATCCTACCTGTCATCTTCCCCTTTCTGTCTTTCTGCCTCTTTTCCCAATTTCTCCCTAATCCTTTGTTCTTTTCATCCATATGGCACTGAAGCGCCGGTAAAAAAATCAGCATAGCAAACTCAATCAAGTCAAATTCAGACAGAAACAAAGACAAAATAAGGAAGAAAGCACACACTTAGCCAAGCCAAAAGACAAATCTTTTAATGTCGCAAATGGGGGGGGATCTTAAGAGATGAGATTAGCTTGTGTTTGCTAATTTCGCTTACAAACAGGAAAGTGTATTTTTAAGGATTAACCACCTGCTACAACATAAAAAACAAATGCCACCGAGAAAGAAAGTCAAATCAGCAGTGTAATTTACTCTAAGTCTAAGTCTCAGAACAAAGCTGACAGATGTTTTATTTCTTAATCTGAGGAAACAAGAGCAGTTCATTACGCTGTTGATTTACTCCCACATTCTCCACCGATTTACTTTTTAAGATTCATTTCTACAGAACTTGGTATTGGTATCATTCCTATCTTTACAACTGAGAGACCAAAACATTTCGATTTTAACATTCACAGAAAACAAATAACCAGTGGCTTCAACTTTGACTGTCAGTCTTAGAATTTGGATTCTCTGCAGACAGTGACAGAAGCTTTGGGTCAAGGGCTCGACGTGTCTTATTAAAATGTCAAGGGCAATCACAGGATAAACATGCATCTGTACCTGGTTAGCAGAGATGGCAGCCAATACAAATCAGAATGAAGTAACAGCACGGATTTAGTATTGACAATGACATCTGGAGAGGAAAGGGGGTGGAGGGAAAGAAACCGAGTGAGTGGAGATGTGCTGTTTGATCTCCCTGTCATGTCTGTAAATGAGTCTGATAGCAAAGCTCCCTCCCCTTCAATGATCACCGCAGAGGTCTTAGGGCCGAGAGGAGGAAGCCAGAGAAATGATTTTCTTGCTCTGGAGAGATGGCATTTAGGTTAAAGCTTTAGCATTGATTCCAATGTTTTTGCTCCTGGCCAAACTGAAAGGTACATCCCTGCGTGCTGTCTCAGGAAGCCCCTTCGGTGAATAATTAAAGAAAAGATATGATGAATTTAGGAACTTAAAGTGTTTTATATTTAATTCTTTTTTTTTCTACTCTTTTTTGTTCATTTCCAGAATGGAAGTTTCCTGATAATTTATTCACCCCCATGTCATCCAAGATGTTCATAGCTGTCTTGCTTCAGTGGAAAAGAAATAAATTTTTTTGAGGAAAACATTTCAGGATTTTTGTCCATATAGTGGACTTTAATGGGAGCCAATGGGTTGAAGGTCCAAACTGCAGTTTCAGTGCAGCTTCCAAGGGCTCTACACAATCCCAGCCAAGGAATAAGGGTCTTATCTAGTGAAACGATCTGTCATTTTCCAAGAAAAATACAATTTTATGTACCTTTTAACCACAAATGTTCATCTTGCACTAGCCGACGTAGGCCGAAGTACCGACCCAGTGTTTACAGAGTGAACGTGCAAAGAAAGTCAAACGGCGTTTACAAAAAAGTTAAAACAATGATGTCGGACCATTTTGCAGTTGAAGGAGAAAATGAAATTAGGGTAGTTTTTCGCACTAACCACGCATGACTTTTCTGTGAAGTCACGCATACACATCACAGAGCTAGTGCAAGATGAGCATTTGTGGTTAAAAAGTATATAATTTTTTTTTTTTTTAAGAAAATGACCAATTGTTTTGCTAGATAAGACCCTTTAATCCCTCAACTGGGATCGTGTAGAGCCCTTTGAAGCTGCATTGAGACTGCAGTTTGGACCTTCAATCCATTGGCCACCACTGAAGTCCATTATATGGAGAAAATTGTTTCCTCAAAAAACAATTTCTTTGCGACTGAAGAAAGACATGAACATCTTGGATGTCATGGGGGTGAGTACATTTTCAGGAAATTTTCATTCTGGAAGTGAACTTCTCCTTTAAATGTACATAAATTAAACATAGTATCACTACTAAACTTCAACAGACTGTAGAGCAAGCATAGACATGATTCAGCCATGAAACAAAGCACAGCACTTTATCCAAAACAAAAATCGATGCTTGACACCAACCGAAGGTTTTAAATTTCCATAGCTCACTGCAATTGTATATGCAATACAAGTTACAATGTATTATAAGAAAGGTAACTCAAATAAAAAGCAGTTCCTTACTAGCACAGTCCACACAACAGCACTCAGACAACAGATAGGTTCCATCTCTCATAGAGAATCACATAACACTCGAGTCAATGCACACATCTATGAGCGGACGCTGTGGCAGTGTGACAATTGACAATTTCTTGAAATAGAAATAAGAAAGCAGAGAAGACAGGCTGTGGGAAGGTGTTTTTAGACTGTTGATGAGAGCAGCAGAAGAGCCGGTGTGCACATGGGTTTTTCAACTGCTCCTGTTATCATACTCCACTATGACAGACTGAGGTATCACTGTACCCTGATCCCTGATCGTGAGGGCCTACTGAGGACTTTATCAGCGAGTAGGAGCTCTGTACTTCCAGCCTGAGTCCCACTGCCTGCATTAATGTATTGCCCACTGACTTCAGACTTGACTGCGCTGCAATGCAGGGCTTTTTTTATAAGGAAAAACGGGGAGTGGCGCCTCTCTGGGGCTCTCACTTTCTGTGACATTGACTACATTTGTGTCAGTACGAATCAGTTCAATTTGACTGCTGTACTGGATCTTAAATTCTTCAGTGTGTTTTTTGTTTAACTATTTCTTTACAAGAGATTCCTTAATATTCTCTTGTGTAAACATTATCCCCAGGGGTCTTCAACAGGGGGTCCGCGGTAATACTGCGGGGGGTCTGACAGTTATTGTGTGAGGGGGGGAAAAAATGCAATAACAAAAAATACACAAAAAAATGTTTAACCTCAGCTGAAGCTAATGTTCAGTTAAATGGTTCATTGTCCTTATAACATAAAAAAAAAAATATTATGTGTAAGTATCTGACTCTAGATATTAAAGTGCCCCTATTATACCATTTTTAGGTTCCTAATATTGTTTTGGGAGTCTCCTACATTGACATGCAATCAAAATATGCATTTAATATCACCTCATTTCCAGCGATTCTTAAACAATTCATTTGAAGCAGTACAAAGGTTCAGTCTCTCTAAAGCCCTCCTTTCCACGAGTCTACTCTGCTCCGATTGGTCAGATGGCCCAGTCTGTTGTGACTGGTCTACCGCGTACAGCATATGTTAGAAACATACGCCCACTGTCATTCTGTATTTTGAATGCTTGATAGAAAATATTAACTATTATTTATCATACTCACAGGTAGTGTTGTCACGATACCAAAATTTTGACTTCGATACAATACCTGACTAAAATATCACGATACTACTACTGATCCGATACTACGAAAAAAACATTGAACAACAGGAAAAGTAATTGAATAATAGATGATCCAAATGGAGATAATAGTTATTTTATCTATTAAAACAAAGCATTTCATCCATTTCATTACATGCCAGTGCCACTACACAGGATTATGGTGAACAACTACCGAGCCTACAGGAGCCTTTGTTATTAATAAGAACCTAGATGCAAGTAACAAACTAAAGGACAACTACAAAAAAACAAAGACACAAATGAAATAAAGAGGGCCCTATGAAATCTGTTTTAATTTTTCCTAAATTCCATTTGAATTTTTCTAGACTCTATTTTAATGGTTCCATTAAAAAAAAAAAAAAAAAAAAAAAAAAAAAAAAAAAAAATATATATATATATATATATATATATATATATATATATATATATATATATTTATCAAAAAGCATGTCTAATTAATTGAAATCATGAAACTTGCAGAATTTAACAGCAATTTATTAAAAGTAAATAATTACATGTTTTAAGGCCCTATGAAATACGTTTTATTATTTTTCTCAAATTCAGTTTTGTTTGTGAATCATTACATTTAAATAATCAAAAGCATGTCTAATGAATTTATAAAGGATAATTAGATTATTAGTATTAGTATTAGTATTAATATTAGTAGTAGTACTATCTTTACATTAAGTAATATATTAATATATTTCTGACTGTCACGTTAAACCAAACTTTTATTTTGATGGGTTGCTGTGAAGACCTTTAGGGTCTTCATTATATGACTATAGTTTTCCGCAAAAGAAACGGTAAAATGCTCATAAAGTGACTCTCAGAGCAGTTCTAGAGATTATGTTCATGTGTTCATGTACTCGTATATTGAGGCGGCAAAGGCTGAAAACACAGCGAGCATCACGCCTATGTGTGTAGTAAACAAAACTGCGCGTCTGCACCATTCATTAACACACACACGCAGACAGCTCTTATTAAAATACATTATTAAGGTACCGGTACTTGTAAAACATGGAATCGTACCGTTTTTAAAAGCAGGGTAACGCAATACTTTTTAAGTACCGGTATATCGTGCAACACTACTCACAGGTTGTGATTCAGCGGAGCCAGCTGGTCCAAAAAACTGGGTACTAAGCCATCTTTCAAAAGCAAGCGTTTTGTGAATCCTTTGATGAACTCCTCAAGATTACAGAAGCAGTAGTCAGTAAAATGATATGTTACCCTGTGATGTGTAGCCATTATGGAAGTGGGATTCAAATTACTAATGACTCATCCAGGCTGTTCAGAGTCGATTCTTTCTTTTGGGAGACAATAACTTTATTTATCGTGCACTTTCGGCCTTACAACTTCGTTACATTCACATACACCTACATTACACACTGCATGAAAGTAACTATTTGAAATGGCATAATAGGGGCACTTTAATAATGATTAGTAAGTGAGAAATTCAAGAGCTTTGCTGTAGCTCAAACAATACAACATGACGCAAGCAATGGTCAAGGTCTTGGGTTTGATTTTAAGGAAATGCATTAACTGATAAAGTCGCAAAGTCGCTTTGGATAAAAGCGTCTTCCAAGTGCATAAAGGTAAGTCAGATATTTTTATTTAGCAAGGAAGCATTAAACTGATGTTACAAAATATTTCAGTTCCAAATAAACACTGTTCTTTTGAGCTTTAAACAGTAATACTATTTCACAATAGTGTTATATAAAACAATTTGTAAATCACTGCATCTGGTTATGCTCAAATTGTACACAAATTGTACAAAAAAGCACAAAATCTGAACTTATTGTATTCACATGTCAGCGTTAAGATGTGTACGTAGATGCCGGGGAATTGCACAGAATGACATGCAAAAATGTCAAAGCATGCATACAGTACATGTTGTGCACAAGCACTCCCCTTTAAGTTTTAAGAAATGCCTGCCATATACTGTACAGTAGTAGTCTGACAGTTCAGAGTGCTGAGGGAACCCTAACTCTCCAGACTGCAGACATCACTCAGAGCAATTGTTTAAAGTTGAAACAATTTCTGCTTGAGAATTTCATAAATGTGGGAAATGTACAACTGATTTAGAAGTGTTAAAACTGAGCTCTACTTTGAAAAAGCGGTTTTAGTTTGAGAGCAGGCAAGATTTATGAGCCTCTCTCTGTGTGTCTGTCTCCGGGAGAATTTCTTAGATGTAGATTAAGAGTAGCTGTCAGCTAAACACTTCCAAAGAAGTCAAAGCGGCTGCGGTAACAAGACTCTGTCAGAACAGCAGTCAGATGCCTACGCTTTCATAGGGTCATGAAAACAAGCCATATGCCAATAGCAATAATTACACATATCAGCACAGAGTAAATAATACAAAAGGTTTGTTTATTTTCAGAATAACAAACTATTTCGTCATCTTTTTATAGTATGAGCAAATTCAAAATTGTTTCTATTTTCGATTTACAAAATGGATCCACTGAGAGGAACTGCAAAAGAGAGAGAGAGAACGAGCTTGCTTAAGCATATGTTCAGAGAAGTGTTGTTCACTAGAGGAGCATCCTGGAGTAAGCTATCCGTCAACAGAGAGCTGGGAGGGAGGACTTGACAGACACATTTATTAGGAATGGGATGACAGATGACACATAGCTCAAAGTGGTGTGAAGGGATGTGTGTGGGGACTGCTAATTGCATAAGAACGGATATTTAAGAGTATTAGTTCAGTGCGGTATGTTCCCACACCTCCAGTATCATTCATCCAGTTTCTAAACAGCTGAAAGGCTGTACCTAAGATCTTTTCCTCTTTGTATTCTGCTTATGCTGTTATTCTTGTTTTTATTTTCATTCTCTATTTCTCTCTGTAGTTCTTGGCGGCAGAGCATTATGGGAGCTCAAGCACTCGGTGGCATCTGAGAGGTGTGCCTCTGGGGGAGAGGTCTGACAAATGCTGGGCTTAGTTCCGTGACTGGCCCCATGACTGCTGAATTACTCCGCTAGGAGGTCCACTAGCTCAGAGAACACCGTGTGACTGTGGATAACCAGTGACGTGATACGATTTCTTTCTTTCTTTCTGCTCATGCAGAATAATGGCAAAGGAAAAAAAAAAAAAATTAAGTAGCCAAACAGTGATGTCATACAATATCTTTCCTTCTTTCTGGTTAAGTACAAAGATCGCAAAGAAAAAATAAACTAGACAAATAGAGCATATTTTGCACATGGATATTCTTTTGAAGTAGATGAAAAGAATATGTAATAATTACAGAATCTTGTCATTAAAACAGAAATTACTGTATAACGCGGAATGTCATAAAATTTGCCAAATTTTGGATTAATAAATCAAAAGTATGTCAGTACACTTAAATCAAAACTCGATATGCACTTGTGTCTGTTAATATTAAGCCACAAAAATTCTGCATGTTCTGCATGTCTCTGTGTGAATGAATGGCAAAAACGTACAGTTTCTTTTACTACACATACTAAAGCACACAGCTTTTCAGCCTCTGCTGCCTCAATATATGAGTACATGAACACATAAACAATCTCTAGAACAGCTCTGGGAGTCACATTTTACTGTTTCTTTTGAGAAATCTATCATCATATTATATACAGAAACTTACAGGTCTTCACAGCAACCCATCAAAATAAAAGTCTGGTTTAACTTGAAGGAACGGTGACAGAAAAAATACTACTAAATCTAGCACAGTATTTCTGGACTAAATAAATAAATAAATATTTGTAATTAAATCAATTAATAAAAGATACTTTTGATTATTTAAATTTAATGAAACCATTAAAATGGAATCCAGGAAATTAATGAAAAACAGAATTTAGTAAAAATAAAACTTTAAAAATTTCAGAAAAAAAATTTATAGGGCCTTAAAATGTAATTTTTATTATTTAACTGTGCAAGTTTCATGATATTAATTAATTAGACAAGCTTTTTGTTTAATATTTTTCAGAAAATTATTTATCTACCTATCTATCTATCTGTCTGTCTATCTATCTATCTATCTATCTACATTAAATTAGTTGCACTGATATATGTTTAACAAGTGTAAAAAAACATGTATTTGAAAAATAGCTACATTTTAATTAATATGCAACCACACTCTAAATCAAACCTTGAAACTAGTCTGCACAGAATAATAATAACAGTAAAACAATAAAATAAAATCACCATATCCCTTGGACTTGGCAAGAAGACAGTCTCCTTACAGACCGTCCAACATGCCCCAGTGGTTTAAGCAGTTCAAGCATTTCATTTTTTTTTTTTTTTTTTTTTAAATTATTAAATATAATATTAAGCGACAGTGGTTAATAATCTGTATTTAAATTGGAAGTAATGCAGGAAAAAAAAAAAAAAAAAAAAAGAAACTCATTGCTGTTGGCTGATATTAAATATCCAAACTCTGTTGACTTCACGCAGACTATAATTTGCTATAGTTTCAGTACTTGAAATAATTTCAAACAGGTATGTGTTTTTTTTTTGTTTTTTTTTGGCCTCTGAACTATTAATTTCTATAGCAGCATGTCACTACTATCTATATTACTATCTACAGTATCTATTTATCGGACACAACTTTGTGAGAAACATTATCTAAGGCAACGGCTTGACTCATGAATAATTATTAAGTAATGGGACTCTAACATTTATGAAGAATGTCTTTCAACATCAGCACAGAATAATTAATATTCACAGTCTCTGCCTTCTCCATAGTGACGTCACAACTAATCCATTTCAGCATCCCTCCCCACTCTAAAACCCCTTTCCCCTGCAGAAAGTGCACGTTTGGAGGTTCAAGCTCCTTAGAGATTGAGCCATAAGTTCACCCGTCTACCCTTGAGCAAGGCTTCAAACACTAGCTAGCTCCAGGGACTGTGTCCCTGTAATAAGTTTGCTCTAAGTCACTTTGGATAAAAGCGTCTGCTAAATGGGTACATTCACAGAACCATGGTAGCACCATAGTAGGCAAACAGATGCTTTTATCCAAAGTGCTTAAAGTACATTCATTACATAGACAGTCCCCTTGGAGCAACCTAAGTGTCTTGCTAAAGGGCACAATGGTGATAGTTCATGGATCGCCTGTTGCGGTGTTCAAACTAGTAACTTTTTGATTACAAGCCCAGCGCTAATACGCCATCCTATTAATAAAAAAGAAAAAAGGGAAAAGAGAATCATCAGCTGTCCTCTATGTAATGCGGAAGAAGATACAAGTGCTCAGGAGGCTAAAGGCAATGGAAGACTCTTTTGAGGTTAATCTCTACTGTAAATATGAACTAGTCTAATCTGTTCTGCGGCACTATTGATGGATCTGATAGCGATGCTAATGCATTAGTCAGAGCTCTCACCGCAGGGTTGAAGTTGCATAGTTATTCTATGCATGCCTGTGTAGCATAAAGACCTGCTTAAGCATTTATGCAAAGCAGCATGGTAGTCAGTACTCTCTCTCTTGGTTTCTCTTTCTCCAAACACTCAAATTAGAACAAAGAAAGAGTTACCATACCAATTACCATATCTGTATACTGTGAACCTCTTAAGTGGACTGTGAAGCATTTTTTTTTTTTTTTTTTTTTTACACCTTGGTGTGAAATGAATTACTGTGTATTTAATACACAAATCTTTGCAGGTCATGCTACCTATTGTACAACATACCACCTCATACAAAACTAATTAATCATTGCTAATTAGTTACTTACAGAGGCAATCACGCAGCAATAGTCAAACCTTGTGCTAAATACTTAAGCAACTCAAGAGGAAATAATATATGCATATTTATTTCTTTATCTGTCTAAAACTTTACAATAAGGTTCCATTAGTTAAAGGGATAGTTCACCCAAAAATGAAAATTGCCCTATGATTTGCTCACCCTCAGGCCATCCTAGGTGTATATGACTTTTGTCAGACGAATACAATCTGAGTTATACTAAAAAATGTCTCTTCCAAGCATTATATTGGCAGTCCAATAAAATGCATCCATCCATCATAAAAAAGTGCTCCATATGGCTTTGGGGGCTGAATAAAGGCCTTCTGAAGAGAAGTGATGCATTTGTGTAAGAAAAATATCTATATTTACAACTTTATAAAACGTAATCTCTAGCTTCCGCTAACTGTCATACACACATTCACAAAAGAGTGGTGTTTCAGTGGATAACGTAGGCGTAAGCTATGGTGAGAATATGCTAGTCTCGTAAGAACCAGGTTTTGTTTACAGCAAAAGAAAACCAGTCTCCTCTTGGCTTATATTAAGATCCTCCAACATTTTTCTTTACAAATCCTTGTTTTCCTTGCTCTCTCCTCTATGCTTCCACGTTCGTCACAGTGTTCAACTACATCCTGAAACGCCACTCTCTCGTGAACGCATCTACGATAATTAGCAAAAGCTAGAGATTATGGTTTATAAAGTTGCAAATATGATTCAGTGAGCCATTCATAAAAACAGTCACTTGCTTTATTTATTGAAAGAATTAGCTGTTTGAACGAATTGGTTGAATCAGTGATTCACTTGCTGGTGGATTCATATTTAAAAGTATTGGATTTTTCCAACATTTCAGATTTATATGTTAAAAAAAGTAAAACATTAAACTTCTAACATCATTTATGGATTTGCAATTTTACTGAGTAAATGCATTTATGGAACCTCTTATCTTCATTAAACAGTCTGAGTAAATACAACTAAATGGCACTTTCGATGCAGCTTCAGTGCTTCCTCTGCAGTGGAAAGATGGAGTTTGTTAATACTGATTTCATCTGAATGGTACCAACCATACAGAGTCTAATTATTCTAACTGACTGTATTGATAAAATGTAAGAATTTGACAGAAATGATGACACATACATTTACGATGACACATACATCATAAAGTAGTGATGAGACTATTGCTTTAGAATGGATTACATCTACACCAAAAAAGAAAAAAAAAAAGCTTATTTTGCCCCGGAAAAGTAACTTTTTTACTTTACAAGTGAATGACTGTTTTACTTGTCTGAATGACAAGCACATGTCAAGGCTTAATGTCAAGCCCTGCCTTTTATGATGAATGGACACACTTTATTTAGCTATCTACATATTTTAAAAAAAACAAAAAAACAATTAAATTAAATTATGCTGAAATGCTGAACCTAAACTGTACAAATGTAATGCAACACAGACTGAGCAGCAAGGACAATATGAAAATCAATCAACGCCCTTCTGCAAGTGTCTGTGATCGTGAACAGGGCTCGCCATTATTGCTTGATTTGCACTGGTATATTCTCTTGCCAGGTAGACAGTAATAACTCAAAGCCGGCTGCCACAGACACTCGGATGTTCCCCCGGTGAGACTGATTTGATGAGATGGCGATGCCTCCATTCATTTGACTGAGGGGCCTGAAAAGCCCTGAGTGGATCACAGAGGTTCGCATCTCATATCTTCAGTGACTGAGCCATGAGAAGGAAATGCATTCACACGTGTGCACACCCACACAAACCGTGCCATAACCAGCACATACATCTAACCAGATCCATACATGCAAATGTACACAAATATCACATGTTCCCCAGCGTGCCGTCCAGGTTATTTTGCATTCTACATGGGCAAGTCGCGCATCACTTAACCCCAGGAAGCCCCTGTGCTTGTGCCTCAATGGCTCAATGCATCACCTTCCGGCAATCAACTAATAAAAACCCAATAACAGTTTGTAATTCATTTTGATTGAATTGGGCTGTTTTGCTGTTATAAAGCCCGTGGCGGATGTTCTGTGAGGTCGGTAAACAACATCACAATCACAGCAGGTGAGTGCTGCTCATAGATCACTGCCTGAAATTAAAATACGTAATGAGAACATCCAACATATGTGCATGGATTTCACATCGAAGGCATCAACAGCTTGGTCTGCAACTCGCTTAGAATCCTCCTTGATCCCTTGGCAAGTTTTTCTGGGCTCTTAAACCCCATTAAAGTGATTAAAAAGTAATTTGTTTTGTGATGAGATTCTAGCGACATGTTGTTAAGGTGAGAGGTGGTTTATCAGATGCAAGAGCATATGGAGCAGTGGAAACAGGAAGTGCTCAGCCGGAATTGCCGGGAGATGACTCCGGAGCGGAGTAAGCTGGGGTAAATCAGGGCTATCAAACACTTCTCATTTCCTTTAAACCACTTTACTGTACCATAAAATCTCCATGTATCCGTGAGGGAAACATCTTGCCCCGCCTCAGACCATGATAGATAATGAAATAAATGTCTTAAGAGGATTAAAAATGCTTGGCCTGGCAAATCTGTAAACAGCCGGTTTCCTCATCCGACACGCAAGTACAATACATGTGGCAGGGAAAGTTTACAGCTTTCCAAATGTTGGTCCAGCGAAGCGGGTGACACAGGAATGCGGGAACGTGGCGGTCGCGGGGTTCGGCGAGGGGGGAAGGAGCGCAGAGGAGCTAGCAGAAACGAGGGAGGTGATGTACGACTGCTGAGTCTGAAAATGCGGCCGTCGAATTTACAGTCTTGGTAAAGGGGGTGGGAGTGGGAAGATTTTAAAAGATGTTTTCCAATTATAAAAGATTGTACAATGCGGGTGGAGGGTAAACGGTGAATGTTCATGTGCTCCAGCTGTGTGTGCGCGTGTGTATGTACCGCTTCTTAACCTCTGCGCCGGCTGATTTATACACCCACTAACACACTCCTGAACTCCAAGAGTGTAATTAAAGCAGGCCGCTCAAAACGAACATCCATTCCACGTTAGTTGCTCTCTCTGTGGATTTACTGTGATGTGGGGTGAAGAGGGACTTCTCTCAGTGGGGGCAAGCCAAGCAGGTCTACAGCACCTGGAGAATGCTATCTGTTTGCATTAATATTCATCTTAACTGGCCCAGCACCACCCGAAAGTGTGGGATTTAAAATCTGCTAGGGGTGGGCGACATAACCAAAATCTTATATTGCGATATGCGTAATTTAATTTCAAGGTAACTATAGCCTATATATCACGATATGGTTATTTGTGCTTTAAATAACGTCTTTAAGATATCACATTTTTGTCACCAGTATCAATATCACAAGAATTTAATACTAGCCTAAAAAAAAAAAAACTCAAGCTCACTTAAGACAACTAAACAGCCAGCAATTTATTTTCAGCGATCAATTACAAACAATAGGGAAGAAAAAAAAATACAGTAGAACAAATACATAAGAAATGCTACAGGCTTTGTATAAAGTAATCAAATGTATAAAAACACTGCATAAAAACACTGCAGACCTTCTTCACTGTGTAAATTAAATATAGATTTCTTCTTATCAAAATTACAAAAGTGATTTAGTCAAGAGCAGTGAGAGATTTTCTCTCTTTTGTTGTTTGATTAACATGAACGACAGACAGAAGAATATTCGACTGCTGTCACTTTAAGAGCTGCCCGGGTCCAATATTCTGTTACACACATTTTCTTTCTCATCTGTTTGCATTCACTTAAGACTAGGGCTGCACGATGACAAAAATCATAATTGTCAATTATTCCCTTGAAATTGTAATTGCGATTGTTGATTACAATTATCACAATTTACATTTAATGATGTTTTGAATAGCTTTATACCATTGTTTGAAGCACTGAATGCCACATTTTTACATATAGTTTCTTCTTTAAAACATAAAAAAGTAAAAATGTAAAAATTAAAACAATAAAAAAAAAACTTAAGATAACCTGTAGGAAAAACACACCCGCCCCCACATCTTAAGCAAGCAGAATAATGTAGTGGATTTTTTTTTTTTTTTTTTTTTGTAACTGTGCCTTTGAACGATTACATAATTGTGGCATCTGTAATTGTAATTGTAATTAGAAATTTTATTAATTGTGCGGCCCTACTTAAGACCTCAAGTATTCACGAGGCTACTTGCAAAGACATGCATTTTAACACACAAAAGTGTGTGTATTTAACCGTTTAAGGTCTGTAAATTGGCAAAAATAATTCTGTTCAATACCTTCGCACTCTATGAGCATGGCCGTAGCCAACTCATTATATACACATTATATGCACTTTTAAAGAGACAATCATTTAGATGTTTGTGGAAGATGTTTTCTCTGATTTGGAGGGATGATCATTTTTAAATCATACCCTGTTTATTTCATCAAAATCTGTTAATACTTTACTATTGTCTGGGGTGGATAATTTTATCAGCTGTTTATTATTCATGCAACAATACATATTACTGTTATAGTTTTTTTTTTCATTAACCATTGCTTTATAGCTAATAACTTTGTCTAATGTTCTGCATGTTTTTAGCATAATTTATGAAAATGTACTTACTATACTGAATGACATAGCACAGACTTTATAGTGTGGTATTTCATTTTATTCTGTAACCTACTTGTTCTACAGATCTGTGTACTAATGACAGATAATATAATTTTGCTTTTCCCCTACCGAATGTTGTTTCTTGTCAGCAATAACCTGTACATGTGCTTTTTTGATTACTGTCAGTTTAAGTGCTGATGATGCAGAGTTGCCAAATATTTGCTATTAAAACGAAACAAAACAAAACAAAACAAAAAAACAAGACAAAACAAAAAACCATGTAGCATGTGACCATGTAGCACAGCAACGTCATGTGAGCGTATAACCACGAAAGAGATGATAATCCAAATACTCTACCGGTTGACAAAGTCCCACAGAACTTTTTTAGCCATTCACTAAAGTGCATCTTTCAGACCTGTAGTTGTTTGCTTTGTCCGGTTCGGTTCACTTTTACAATACAACATTTCAAAGCATATCAACATGTTTGTGCAAATCTCATATGAGTACAACCATCCTCTCATTGTTAATAGTGCACCTGTTTATATTCTGGGATTCTGCTCATAGCGTCAATCTTGTAATGCACCTGTTTCAGAAAAGAGCAATTACGAACAGATTGGTTTGTTCGTCTGTTGGGTCGAATTGTTTTCTCACCTCAACTGAACCGCTCCAGAGTGTATTTTCAATTGGGCCGAGACCAGCTCGTTCAGATGAACTTGGACCAATTGTTTCCAGATACGATTGTTGTGTTCATACATGTCTAAGCAATCTGAACTAAGGATCGAATGCACTAGGTAACTCGCCAAATGAGCCAGGTGTAAAAATGTCCCAATGACATCGCTGATTTGCCGATGGCACCACAACAACGCACACAGTCTTAAACCTTTCACTAGTGACTATCCTGAGTTATGACATGGATAACAGCAGTCAGGGAAAAGTCTAAGCCAATTTCAAGAGCCTTGTAAGATTCAGGCACTGGTAAAAGATCTATTACAACAGAATTGTGCAAAAATGCTATTTTGCCAGAATACAAAACAAGTTTTGAATAGTCGAACACAACAATCTTCCACAGCATGTGAGGAAATCTTACAAATGAGAGGGTGACTATGGTGATTGTATGCTATCTGACAGCTGACATCATGATGTTCAGAGCGTAGAACCAATTTTTCCTTACCTGAATGTGTTATATGGTGAGTTTATAAAAAGAATAGTTCACCCAAAATGAAAATTCTGTCACCATTTACTCTATTCCAAACCTATCATATGACTTTCTTTCTTCTGAGGAACACAAAAGATGATTTTTTTATTTATTTATTTTTTGGTAAACAACATCCTACCTGCATCTTTCCATATAATGGAAGTAGTAAATGGAGGTGGGTGCTATCAAACACCAGAATGACAAAAAGCACCATAAAAGTATGCCTAGTCTTCAGAAGTCATACAACAACACTGTGTGAGGAACAGAGTGAAATTTATGAGGCTATTTATTGAAATTCTTGCCCTTACTGCCCAAATGTTTCTCTTAACCAGTGAAATATTTATCTAGCCTTGTTCTTTAAACTGAAGAGCAGACAGAATATCTCATTTTCTTGATGTAAATGTCAGGAAATAGTATTATATAATAGCACAGTATAGTGTTCATTCTTTATTAAGTTCACAGCAAAAACTCCCCTGATGGGAATGTCTAGGGGTGGGAATCTTCAGGCATTTCAAGATCCGAATCCGATTCTGGAAAGTATGATCCGATTCCAAAATAATTCTTGATCCTCATTTTTTCCCCAATTAATTCTTCTGCTGTGCAAATATGTCTTTACAACCTTACATTTTAACCAAAATTACAGTTTCTTTGCTTTTTGTCAGTACTGCCATCTTAAAAGTAGGAGTAATTTCATGATTCATTTCAATTACAATTTTCATCATCAACTCAATATCACTATGCATCACAATCTCAGTTATTACTGATGAGATTATAGACAGTGGCAGCTTGCAGACTGTATTCACACTAATGGACAGATCTCTTTCAGATCTATTTTGATATATCAGATGTTTTGTCCTGCTCTGCAAACATAACTGACTGTGTGAACATAAATTTCGTATAAAAGTATTCAAAAATACAAGTGTAGCCGCAATACAAACCGCAGCCGCAATCAATCTTCAGGACAACAAACACAAAGCACACATGAAAGTCCGTCAGTGCGCAATTAGTATCCAATAGTACTGCATTCCAAACGGCATTAATGAAAGCATATCTAAAGTAAAACATGGCAGGTGGAAGCACACACTGTCAAGCAATGCGCCTTGTCTAGTGGCTTTTACACTGAACGTGGAAAGCGCTGCGCTATGAAACCCATTCGTTTCACTTGCTTATGCTGTGCGAGGATGGGTCTCACAGTGCAAATTCTGTGCAAAGAAGCCCGCCACGTCTCTAGCACGCACACGTGCCACATGCGGGAAAAAAAAAAGACAAGCTCAGAATATTTCAGAATCGTTGAAGAGAGAATCGCGATGCATCGGAGAATCAATTTTTTCTCCCACCCCTAGGAATGTCAGTCTGATAGGTATGCCCTTATGTCTAAAACCTTGCAGCTTTATTTCTAGGCTCTGTTTTTAGTTTAGATCGGTGCTGACCGATCTGACACTTTGTTCCATTGTCATGGTGATGGAGAGAGAAAATGCATCAAAGTAGCTTTTAAGCTGTGCTGATTGCCGAAGTCAAGAGTGTGAACCTCAGCTTCTTGAGTTAGATACATACTGGTGTTTGATGCTCTTATGCATGTTAAGAAATGTGAGGCGATGTTATTTAAGCCTAAACTGTTCTCAAAAGACTTATGGTTTTGAACAGAGTAAAAATACAACAAATAGTTCAGCGGTGTGCATTACAGTTACCTTTTTAGCATTTTGTTCGTCTGTTTTTATTTGAAGGTTTAATCCATCTGCAGACTCGAAAGAAACATATTCATGTTCCGTTGCACAAGTATTAATACCTGATGCATCAACCTTCAGAAAAGACGATTCGGTGAACCAGTGGTTCTTAAAGTGCGGTGCTATTGTAAAGGGACTTAAATGGCAGAGCAGAAGAGCTTCAGTAAAAAATTTACTTAAATGTCAGTCTCTTCCTCACACAAAGCTAACATAATATAGTGCACAAGTCGTATATACAACTTTTATGTTATTTTTATGTGCTTTTTGGAGCTTGACAGTTACAATCACCATCCTCTTATCCCTTATTTATGTCCTTTTGTGTTCCATGAAACGCAATGTTTCAAGGGAAAAAAAAAATATATGTATATATATATATATATATATATATATATATATATATATATATACACACACACACACACACACATTTTAATTGACATGAGGTAATATATAACTTTATATATATAGCTTATATCCATAGCTTTCAGTGTAGTGGTCATAGTCTTTTAATGTTCTTATTTCCTAGACAGTTGAAAGACGACTGACTCACCTGTCTGCGAAGATCGCGGGTCTTCTTGGTCATCTTGTCAATAGCTGAATTCAGCGGGTCTCCTTTTTCTTTTCTTCCGGTCTGCAATAAAAGGTGAGAGAGGTGGAGAAATTTGGTGTTAGTTGTGCCATTTCATGTCCTGCAAGCTCACACCAGAAGAACATGAAAGATTAACAAACAAATGAAGAGAGAAAGGTTAAGTTAAAAATGCTGTTGCTGTTGCCTTGAGTGGGGTTTGGTGAAGGTTTTTAAGAACCTCTTGAAACTTGAGGCCTTTAAGTGCCTCTAAATGTAGACACAGCAGGGATGGAATAAAGCAAGGGCTGCATAAAGCAACAATAGAGTGTAGACAGAACCAACGATAAAAAAGACAGAGCACTATAGAGCACAATAACAGATTTTGCAGACAGACTGACATGAAGGAATCTTCTGTGCTACATTTCTCTTCCACAAAAACAGCTGGCCACAGGCAGGCCCTAAAACGTCAGGGATTAAACCTTTATAGCAGTATAAAAGCCACATCGCGGGGTGCAGAGAACTCCATCTGATGAAGCTGAAAGGACACCGTAGCCTAAAGCAATTTGAAAATTGCATACGACTCTGAATGCTGCACAACTTGCATCTTCCTTCTTTTACCATTACTCTATATAATGAATTAAAGCTGAACATAAAACCAACTCCAGCTTGGTATGAAGCTATGGTATCAGTATGAATCAATTCCATTTTTGTATCTTCAAACCTTTCATTCAATCATCTGGCAGTTTAACTTCAGAAGGAAAATTAGCATATTTCTCCAGGGTCACGCTTTCTGAATCATCAATTCACAGGTGCTGAATAACAATAAGAACTCACCTGATGACACACAAGAGGGTGTAGAACAATATATTTATGACATGCAGTTTACTACATTTAGAGATGGAAGCAAATGTTAAAGAAAATTTTTCTCTCTCTCGCTCTCTCTCTCTCTTACATAAACACACACAAAAGTATTGACTAATTCACTGACTAATCTGATTGGCTGGGTTTATGGAACTTCTAAAAATAAAGGCACAAATATTCCTTTAGCTATCTATCTATCTATCTATCTGTCTGTCTATCTATCTATCCATCAAACCTTTGACCAATTCTCGATTTTTAACTAGTCAACTTGAAAATGTAACTACAACATGATTCAAGTAACTTTTGCTTTATTAACCCTCTAGTTAAGGGAAATTCTATTCCAAGTGCACCACACATGAAGTTGTCAACAATGTGCAAGTAAAACAAATCACTTGTTAAGTATCTTTGCAGAAAAGATGCATAAACTACAACTACAACTTGTACGAACTTGTCTTATACATATTATATGTTCAGAAATAATGAGGAAAATGCTTCAAAAATTTTCAAAAGTCAAGGTAACTCAAATTTAAAATGACTATTATTAACTATAAATGTTCTGTAAAAGCAATGAACAGCAGCTATCAGCCTGTCACCATGATGCAAACATGAAATATCAGACATACAGTAGCAGTTCTTCACAGGTTTTTTATTCGATTATGCTGCTTTTCCATAGTTTTTTCTATGTAAACATGGACGTGTTTGAATGTTGCACTTGCGTCTCTTGCATGAAATGGCATTATAAAAACATGGTGCTTAAGTTAAAAGAAGTTCACTCCTGTATGAAAAGGTACAGGGTCGATTCAATGAGCACTAGTTCAGAAAGAACTAATGACTGAATTTATCTTGAATCTATTAGGTTAGTGGAATAAAATTGAATAAAAATGTAGTTTAAGGCACTAAACAGCAAGAAAACAAGCAGGAATGTGCATTTTGCTTTGTTCACTGGTCCACTGAAGTGCTTTGAAACACGGTGCGTTATTCTGTATTGATGTAATTTCAACTAAAACCAGAAGAGAGGGTTGGACATATAATGTAGTTCCGCCCCCTTTTTTAAAAGGCCAACAGCATTTTATTTATATTAGCTTGGGCCAGAGCTGTTGAGCTGGGTAAAGCTGCATTTGTCAGTGTGTGACAGCCACAACCCTCATCCATATCGCAATAAAATACAGTATTCTGTGTAGAATTCAAATGGATCCGATGCGTTTTGTGGTCTGCGCCGATTCACTCATATGACCCGCTTCATGCAGACATCTGCAGCGGTTCGCATGACACAGCACAAAACCAGACTTCTTTCACCCCAATGGAAAGCATATTTACAGTGTCTGAATTGTTCCCTATCCCCTATATAGTGCACTACGTGCCATTCACTGTACAAAAAATACTAATTCTGTGAACAAGTCACCAATTTCAGCTACAGCTTCAGTGTGCATTTATAGCATAGGGAACAGGACGCTTCAGATTCTAAGAGAACACTTGATTGGACAGAAAGTTTGATGAGAAGCTGAAGTGCAGGGTGATGTCATCAAAATTGTTGATCCAGAAGTTAGAAGCTATAAGTTTTGAATGTTTGTAAATGAGAATTTTGTCATTGTTTTGGAGCACACTAGTTTATAGAAAAGCTTAAGGCTAACATATTGATACTAAAAGCAAAAAAGGTCCATTTTGATTTCACAGGGACTTTAAGTCTGGGAAAGAAATCGTATTTGTTAGTTTGGATGGACAACAAGCTTTATCACAAGGTGTATAGACATTTTCAATGTTTTATGTACAACAAAAATCCCTTTCAGATAAACTTTGCCCTTAGTGCCCACATAAAAGGTCACTGTTGGACAGACTATATCTTGCTGTTTAAACAGCCATTTTTTTTTTGTTAAAATAAGCTGCTAGGTGGACAAGACTTGATGCCGTGAGGGAAAAGTCTGGCTATGCGCGACTAGCTTAGGAGTGTCATGCACCATATAATCTGAATGCCCCTGTTTGCTTCCTGTCTGGTTGTTCCAGTGGCTGTTGCCCTCAAAAATGGATTCTCTTTTCCCTGTCAGAGTGAGCTGGTGAAATGTGCTCGGGTTGAAATGAGGACGGTTCCTCTTGTTAGCGAGTAATTAAAGATTTTGCAGCGGTGGCGGCCGTCTCCCCTAGGTCCGATCTGCCAGACAGCTCACAGCTGGCTCCTGTATGTTAGTGTCAGAGAAAACTCTCACCGTAGATGACAACACACGTCCCATCTCTCTCTCTCTCTCTCTCTCTCTCTCTCTCTCTCAGCAGCGAGACTGCAGGCTATGGCTCCGTACAAACACAAACAGTATCCTATTAAATATGGACAGCAGGACTGAAACAGCTAAATGCCTGCAAGAATTTGCTAGAAAATGATACAGTGGTTGTATGAGAACAAGATGATGGTGCAATGCAGGGATGTTTAAGAGGCCATTTGCAATCTATTAAAAGTGGTTTACTAGGAACACTCTCTAAATAATTTAAATAATTGCTTGGAATCTCACTTTTTCTCAGTGGAATAGTTGTTCCAATGAAAATGTTAAATGATGATGCTTTGTATAAAATAAAAATTACTCTAAAGGTAATATATGAAATTCACCATACGCATAATTGGACTAATGAGGAAATGAACCATCTTATCAAAGAAAAACCAAAACCATGACAATGTTGCATAAACACGCACAATGTCTCACAATTATTTATTTATTTATTTATTTTTTAACAATGGTAAAAGGTCAGAATCAGTCTGAATAAAGATTATTTTAGCTACATAATGATCCATGTACAAAGGTTTTTTGGCCAGGCGTGAATTGATATTCATAGCCGACTGTTAATTAGGCTATCTGCTTTCATTTGGAAGATGACCCTCATACTAAGTACTGAATACTGAAGCCATCATAACCTTTACCAGAGCCACCATTTCAAATAGTATCCATAAAAGCAGCATTTTTTTTTTTTTTTTTGGCACCATGGAGTGCAATTAGGAGGCCAACACTAACCCCCCTCTACCTTTCAGCAAAAAGAGACAGAGAGACAGAGAAAAAGACAGCCATGGACATATCTGAAATCAAGCTCTTCTAACACATTGAAGCATGGAATTCTTATAACTTAGATCAGGGCCCTAAATCAGTCCTGTCTGAAACTCACAAATGTCCAACAAGCATCAGTTACAAACCAGGCCGCTCACACATCTACAGCAGAAAAAAATCAATATTTAAAGCAAACAGTTTCATAAACCAGCCACTGCTTTAGGACAAATCAAGATGTATACAGTATGTATATGTATATGTTTTTAATGCCTCCGCTTATATTGTGTGTTCTAATGCTTTGATAATATTGTATCTGAAATGACCATGCCGATAAAGTGCTTCGAAAGAGAAGAAAGAGAGAATGTGAGAGTGAAAGAGAGCTAATTCAACATACGTTTCAACATGAATATCTGATTCAAAATTCAGGTTGAATTAATTAACAAATTAATGACCTTCTCCATCACTGTACCGAAATGAAATCTTTCATCAGTGCTGACTAAAGGCGAGGCATCTGACCAGAGAATTGCAAATCAGAGGCAACAGTTGAAACAGCAGAAACAGTTGTATTCAGCCTGAGTGTTATGAGATTGCTCAAAATTAATGACCATGTTGCCAAGCAACCGTCCTCCAGTTCCGCCTAGATGTTATTAATACACAGGCAGTGCAAGCTGGCTCACGTTAAATTGGCTAGTTCAATCAATATTCTTAAACTGGATGAAGAGGCAAGCGAATCTCCATGGAATTCAGAATCAGCAAACCCAAGAGAACGAGGCACTATCTAAAGACATTTCCCTTTGTTCTACTAGTGCGCCATGACAGGGCAATCATCTGTATGGGACACTAACACAAATACGGCCTTCAGAATTTGCTTTTGAAAACATTGACTGGATTTGCAACAGATGGCACTACATTCATAGGCAGGAAAATGGCAGGTGTTGCGTAGTTACAAGAGAAAGTTCTCCTAGAGCATGGATTTGGTAACAAAATGCCTGAAAAAGAAAAGAACAGAAAAAGTCTTGGTATATACACTACCAGTCATAAGTTTTTGAACAGTGAGATTTTTCATATTTTTCAAATAAGTCTCATCTGCTCACCAAGCCTGCATTTATTTGATGCAAAATATAGCAAAAAAGTCACCAAAAGACACTTTTACTATTTAAAATTTGAATGTATTTTAAAATGTTATTCATGTGATTTCAAAGCTGAAATTTTAGCATCATTACTCCAGTCACATGATCCTTTAGAAATCATTAAAAAAAAACATTTATTATTATCTTAAAAACAGCTGAGTAGAATTTTTTAGGTGTCTTTGATGAACAGAAAGTTCAGAAGAACAGCATTTATCTGAAACAGAAATCCTTTGTAACATTATAAATGACCTTCTCATCACTTTTGATCAATTTAAAGCATCCTTGCTAAATAGAAGTATTATTTTTTATAATTTATTTCCAAAAAAGAAATGTAACTTTACTAATTGCATTTTAAAATATATTCAAATAGAAAGCAGTTATTTTAAATAGTAAAAATATTTCACAATATTACTGCTTTTGCTGTATTTTGGATCAAATAAATTCAGGCTTGGTGAGCAGAAGAGACTTCTTTAAAAATCTTACTGTCCAAAAACTTTTGACTGGTAGTGTATTATGTAAAAAAGAATAAAGAAAAAATAACAGAATGTAACCTAAATACCAGAGAAGAAAAACTTAATCAGAAAATTTAACTTCCTCTGTTGCGTAACTGTTTTATTTCTGTAAATTTTAATTCAGTGAACTCCTCTTCTCATCATACTAATTCAGATTTCAATTTAACATCCTGCAGGGTGTGGACAATTCAAATTCAAATTCCAGCTCATGAACTGAAAGGGTACCAAGTTTTAATAATCCAAATTTTGACCAAAGTAAAGCCACAACAAAGCTGTTACAGAAAATCATGGAATTTGCGTCTTTCAGCTGAAATCTGAAGGAAACAGAAGTACCCAGAGGCAACTCAACAGATTTTCCTTCTTTGAAGTATGTTTCTCATGGAAATGATGACATGGACAGGTACAAGGGAAAAACACATGAGTGAGCTGCAGAATTGTTCAGGTTTTCACAAGAATTCTCACTGCTATGCTTCCTGTCAGAGTTTGAGATGTACACGAGGAACTCCAAACGTAGTTTCCAACTCCACTTTGATCAGTTTTCAGCTGTGAGGATGAATTTGCTTCACCTGCAGCTAATGTACATACAAACATTGGCTTTACATAAGCTGTAGTATTATTCAATGTTAAGACACACAAGCTTGCTAGCAGGAGTGTTATGATTATTTGTTGGCTAATTTGTTGGATAAAACTGTTCCAAAACAGGCTATAGATGCAAAGAGCTTATTATGCGTTTAAGTGTGCATTGGTTTAACAATAACAATTTGTCCACATTAAATTACATTTATCTACTATGGGCTGGGTAATGATAATCTAGAACAATATATAGAAAGCTACAAACATCTGAGATGACTAAAATGCTTGTATTTTGCATTTTTATCATTTAATTAATAATTTATCCATATTTGCTTTCTTGCTTCCTGTTTGGACAGTAAGGGTAACACATTTTGTCACTTCATATGTACTCTCCAGTTATAAACAGTCTTATTTCACATTAAGCAGGGAACTGCTTCAATCAAGAGACAAGGATACCCCAGAAGAAAGCTTTAAAGACCATTTTCCACACTGAATGCAGCTACCAACCCCACACCACTTAAATGACAATTTAAATAGTATTACAGACCATACTGCAATGGACTTCTGGGAGACTGAGAACACTGAGGAACAATGAACAAATATGAAGGAGACAAAGTGACCCTCACTTAGGGGAATAAACTGATATGGGCAATAACAATCACTAAAACACTGCTTCCCTACCTTTTTTGTGTTATGCACCCCTGTGAGGCTCAAGTAACCATTTATTCACTGCAAACCAAGGCGCATCCACATATATATTGTATATACAATAACAACACACAAACACTCGCACATATCCCAGCCATGAACAAGCAAGTGACATCTTGCAACACAGCAGGAGTCGAATATAGTCAAAGTCAAACTTGATGATCACGCTGACACATAGGGGACTCACTGTGAACATACACACTCTTCACAATACTCTCAAAACATTTTACTGGATGGAGGACAGGCAGAAAGAATGAAGATACAGCTGTTTTGTACATTTTCACTAGTGCTCTCAGACTTTTGGATGCCGATGTACATAGAGTATAACTGGCACTGGTTTGTACGAGAATTCTCCCCAAATATGCTGTATCTACATTTGAGAAAGAGATGGAGAGGAAACTGAGACTACAGCATCAGATCAGAGCCGACAGAAACCGACTCTCAGAAGCCATCAAAGTCATGATGCTTGAAATAAAATTCAATTTCATGCTACTGAATATTTTCACTCTGAGTTTTTTGATATTTGAATACATCTAGGTCCTACTATACGTAGTCTACTCAAAATCAATCCAAAATATTCAGTTTTATCAATTTAAAAGTATAAAAGATAAGCATACGGCATACAGATTTTCATTTTCAATTCATTCACATGATTTTAAATAAGTTCTCAATGTGTTATCAATCTTCCCTCTCAAAATTTAAAGGAAAGAGCTAACAAGCATAGATCCAATCTAAGTCGCACCTGGCCAATCCCAACGCATCTCAGAGGGAAGTGCAATTCATACCTTGTAGATACACAAATTACAGTTGGACTCCTGTGAATGACACATTGAAAAGACTGCTAATATAAACATAGCCAACTGGACCTCTTCCAACTCATTATTTCATTCTCATGCCAGCATCATTTGTATTTATTAAATAAATTGCAACTGCTTAGCTTTTTAACTATGCAACTTCACCAGGAACCTGGTGGACTGGAATATATGACTTTAACCTATTGCTAGTACAGCAATACAGTTTAAATTCGATGTATCAATGTATTTGCATGTTAACATATGGAATTTATACTGTACAAATATGCGACCCTGGACCACAAACCAGTCAAAAGGGTACATTTTTTGAAATTGAGATTTCTCAAAGGAAATTAGAAATAAGTTTTCTATTGATGTGTAGTTTGTTAGGATAGGACAATATTTGGTTGAGATACAACTATTCAAATATCTGAAATCTGAGGGTGCAAAAAAAAAAAAATCTAAATACTGAGAAAATCATCTTTAAAGTTGTCCAAATTAAGTTCTTAGCAAGGCATTTTACTAATCCAAATAATAAATAAATAAATAATAAAAATTGATATATTTACAGTAAAAAATTTACAAAATATCTTCATAGAACATGATCTTTACTTAATATCCTAATGATTTTTGGCATAAAAGAAAAATCGATAATTTTGACCTATACAATGCATTGTTGGCTATTGCTACAAATATATACCCATGCTACTTACGACTGGTTTTGTGGTCCAGGGTCACATATTTTCTTAAATTCACCCAAAAATGAATATTCAATATTATGGAATAGATTAATTGAAATTATTAGGGCTGCAACATAATCGATTCGTGATTCTCTCTGAAATCGATTGTGAGCTTAGACTGTAACAGCAGATGGTGCTCTCATCTAGTTTTTATTTGCACATTTAAATGCTCATGAAGAAGAGTGCTGAAGAGCGTTTGTGCGTTCAGCTGAGTCATGTAATTTCAACGGCTCAGAATGCTTTTATCATGCGAGATTAATGTAAACACAGCCCACTGTGAACACCCTTGTAATTCCCTTCAACCTTTAGACAGGGTTTCTGTAGGTTTTATGAGGGTAAATTTAAGACTTTTGTAAGATCTTTTTAAGACCAACTAAAGAAAATTTAAGGAAAAAAAAAAAAAAATTGAAGGGAAAACAATACAGCAATATGTTCTCTAAGTATAGTTCGAGTTTTACTTTCACTTTCAAATTAGCAGCAATTGAGCATCTAGCAATTGTTTGTTTTTAGTTCGTTTCAGTTTTCCCTCTTCCTTGCTTTCCTCTGGTAAAAGCGGCATGCACATTTTACTTAAACTTTCAAATTAGCGGCAATTTGGCGTCAAGCAGTTATTTGTTTTTAGTTTGTTTGAGTTTTCCATCTTTTCTTCACTTTCCTTCGGTTTTAAGTAGCTTGTTAAAGCGCGCACATTTTACTTTCACTTTTAAATTAGCACCATTAACGTAATGCAACTAACTTTTATTAACAAAACGAATAAATACACACCATGTTATATGCCTAATATAAAATAATAACTTACACAAAGTTTTTATACAAAACTGAAAATTAGTAAGCACTGTGTAACCAAATAGCAAATAAGAAACGTAGAACGTTTATTAGCAAAACGAATAGGAAAGCTTGGAAGCACGGCATACACCTTGATGTAATATATATTTAAAAAAAAAATAAAAAATTACAGTTTAAATAAAAATCAGCAAACACTGCGGGACCAAATAAACTTCCACTATCACCTTAGATAAATGTCAGAAGTCAACAGGCTTTAAAAAAAAAAGCCTTTTTTTTTGCATTTCCTTTTTGAAATTCTTCTGCTATGGTCTTGTTTTTCTCACCTCTCTCTTCTTGTCATTCTCACTCTCTTCAGGTGATAAATGAAATCTGATCTGTCATGCGACTGTCATTCGGCACACTGCATTGAGTAGCCATGTTCAGTTTTAATTGTCATGATCATATGAATGTAAGACTTGCTGCTCTGACTTAAGACCTTTTTAAGGCCTTAATTCACGGAAAGGCGATTTAAGACTTTTTAAGACTTTTTTAAGACCCGCAGAAACCCTGTTAGAATTTTATGAATGATTATTTCAAGCTCAAGTGTATGTAAGGATTTGGAAACAAGCAGAGTACGGCTGTTTCTAAAGCATGCAGGGCCATCTGCTGTTCAAAGGTCAGAATCGACTCGAGAAAGAATCACGATGCATTCGGGAAAAACTCAGAATCAATGCTGAATCATTTCTCTATTTGCAATTTATCAATTAATATTTTTCCAGCTCTACTCACTATCATGTCATTTTATTTATTCTGTGGAACACTAAATCATTTATTTTGATAAAGGCCTGATTGATTTTATGATTGACTTTCATTGTGTTTGAACACAACATGGCTGAGACATTCTTCAAAAAATCTTCTTTTGTGCTCTGCAGAAGAAAACATCTCATACAGCTTAGGAACAACATCAGGGTGAGTGAGTGATGACAGGATTTTCATTTTTTGGGTTAACCGTGCCTTTAATTAGATTTGTTTAAACTTTCATTTCAAGATTGAATTTCAGATTCAAATTTCTGTTCACTTTGATCTGGTGCCAAAAGAGAGTGTTAGATGCAGGCTGCTTACGTCTGCAGAGCCCGGCCCAAGATGCTGCAGCATCGTTACTCAACCCCCTATTGCTTTCAGAGCCAAATGCTAATGTGTCATTTACCTATCACTAGGAGGGATGGCTTAGCTGGGCCCCAGACCCAAGTAAAGCCACCTGCTTTTTTAAAACCCGTGCAGTGGAGGTGTAATTAACAAGTAACAATTCCAATTTATGTTAGGCATCAGGCTGAAAGCTGACCTGATGTCTAACCAACTGTCAAAATGATATGTATTACCAGCAACTATACCCTCTTTGCATAGTTTTAGCTTAAAAATGTAGCTACATGTTAAGATCAACAAACAGATAGCCCTTGGGCCAAATGTTAATTGGACAGGAACAGTGTGCACCTGATGGAGAGCAAAAGCTCATGAGAAAAAAGCTCACTGGCATGCAAGCCTGTAGCATTCCACTAGTATGGTATCTTATTACATACAGCACTTCAATTACACTTTCTTGGCTGCTGGTGGCCAATGAGCTCTGCAGCTGATATCTGAACCCTAACAAACTCATGGAATCAAATAAAAGTTTAGTTTTCAGTCCGTGGCTATCTGCTTTAAAGACTTGTATATGCAAGTGTCACTGACAAATTACACTTTGTAGTATATATATTTAACAAGACATACAGATATGTTTGTCTAGTGAAATACTCACTAGAATACCACAAGATGATCACGGTTTTCAAAGGCTGTGATGTGACCTTACAGTTTCACCCCAATTTCTTTTTCAATAGCAAGCACAAAATCAAATAACAAGCTATTTTTGTTGCTGTTCTGAATTATCTGAATGAACACAATTCAGAATGTAAGGCAACTAGCGATCTAATTTGCTATTTCATGCTGTCACTGAGAGAACCTCAACAGTGCAAAACTTCTCTTACTCAAAAATACATTAACTTTTTCTTTCTTCTAATTAAATTTGCGCATCATTTAAGTCTAACAAGATAAAATGCAATTCAGAGTTTTAAGTACACAGTAAAAAAAAAAAAAAAAAAAAGTGTGCTCCTGGTACAATAGAGGTCGAAAGTTTACATTTTCAAAGTTTACAGAATCTGCAAAATGTTAATTATTTTACCAACATAAGAGAAGATCATACAAAATGCATGTTATTTTTTATTTAGTACTGACCTGAATAAGATATTTCACATAAAAGATGTCTAAATATAGTCCACAAGAAAAAAATTATAGTTGTTATGCACTCGCTTAACAAAGATTTTCCCAAACTGTCTGATTTCTAAACCAGCATATGTAGTGATTACAGATTTGGATATAACTGTATCTCACTCAAACGGAGCCAAGAGTTTAACTATCTTGAAGAAAAGAAAACTCTTCTCTCTTCAGCTGGAGTGATGATGGGAAGTATTCATGGTGCGATTTGTCTTACAAACCCACACACAGGATAAACTTTTTATCCTATAAGAAAAAATGCGCATAAACTACAATGGAAACACTTTTACCGAATAAATTCCTCCATGTGCATTAAAAAAAGTCATGTGACTTTTCCAAAAAGGTGATTTTGGAAGCTCATCGGAAGAACATATAGTTTCTTATTTATTTGGTTTTTATTCATTTGGTTTATAAATTAATCATTTTATGTTTAATTTAAGTGAGTTTGTCCTGTTTTTTTTGTCTATTCTGAAAGCAAAATGTGCACGGGCATTTAAAAGCGAAGAAAAGCGTGGAAAAGAGGGAAAACTCTAACGAACTCCCCCACAACCTCTCCCCCCGGTGATACCGGTATTACCGGTGTTGTTACGCGTCGATTAACAGGTGGGAAAATTTCCTTGCACCGTCACATCCCTACTGAAAATTATTATTTTCAATTAAATTATTATTTTCAGTGGCTTCTCCTAGTTTTCTTAGTGATATTTAGTGCAAATTCATCAAGAAGTGACGGTTTTGTTCTCTTTGTCTCGTTGGATGGAAACGGTGCTTTATGCGCAAATGTTTTATGCGATATTCCAGTTTTGCGCAAGTTAAATTCACATCTTTGGATGGAAACACAACTAATGATCATGTGACCTCATTTGTACAAGGTTTTTTTGCTTTTATTCTTTGGAACATCTCATATCATGCTGGAGAACAGGATAATTTCTTTAAGAAGACAGAAACATGCAGATTTGTGCTGACATGACTACAGCAGTTTCTTTTTTTTCCATCTTGCTGTCAGATGAATGTGCCTCCTGTTAAATGTGAGACACAATTACTGGCCAACATCAAGACTCTGATGGCATGTATTATAGCACAGGCCGTCTGATTCATTCACTCCAAGACCAAAAATAAAAACCAAATCCAAAGAAGGCAGAGAGTGCAAGACAGACAGAAAGAGAGGGAGCGATTTGTTAAGTTTACTCTACATAATAGGAAGTCAGATCATAATTAAGATCCGTTCAGCTGCAGAGCTGTAATTCACAGGAAGTGCTGGTTTGATGGGATGGTGTTAAGCATTGCCGTGAGGTGCAGAATAGTGAGAATATTGTGATTACAAGATTGAGAACAGAATTGAGGGAGGTGACGATAGTTTCACCCTTCTGTGTGGAAAAGCATAGCTGTCACATACCGGCTGTTTCAGGAGGCAAAGCGCAACTCCATTGTCTTGTGTGTTTTATCAGATGTAATCACTGATTTCATAAGAGAGAGTTGCCCAGCGAGTGAGTTGAAGTCCTGCGATGAAAAGATGATTTTAATAAGGGTATTTAGGTGTAATTATACACCAGCTCAGACTTGATGAGGGGGAGTGGGTAAGGGACAACTGCGCAGAGCGTGTGTGGGTTTGTAAGACAAATCGCACCATGAATACTTCCCATCATCACTCCAGCTGAAGAGAGAAGAGTTTTCTTTTCTTCAAGATAGTTAAACTCTTGGCTCCGTTTGAGTGAGATGCAGTTATATCCAAATCTGTAATCACTACATATGCTGGTTTAGAAATCAGACAGTTAGGGAAAATCTTTGTTAAGCGAGTGCATATTTTGTAGATGATGAACAAGATGATGCAACTTTATGACTTCTTATTTTATGAGGACCGTTTGCAATTTTTTTTATTGATAGGTTTAGGGCGGGTAACCTTTTATTTATTTTGTTTTTTGGAAAGAATTAATACTTGTATTCAGAAAGGATGCATTAAATGTATCAAAAATGACAGTAAAGGCATATATACTGTAATGTTACAAAAGATTTCTATTTTAAATAAATGTGTGCATGCATATCATGGAATTCACAAAAATATTAAACAGCACAGCTGTTTTTAACATTGATAATAATAAGAAATGTTTCTTGAACGCCAAATCAGCATATTAAAATGATTTCTTAACAATCATGTGACACTGAAGACTAGCGTAATACCTGCTGAAAATGTAACATTAATATCATATAAAATTACATTTTAAAATATAATTAGGTTTGTCAGTTGATTCATTTTTTACGATTAATTAAATCAATTTTTAATCAAATTAACTTTAATCTAATTATTTAATCTAATTCGTTTAAAGATGTTTCAATTAATTAATCTAATTAATCACAAAATAAATTTGTGAAAATACTTACAAAAGATTATTTAAAGCTATTTTTCTGTTAACTGAGAACATATCAAGTATACATTACAAATTGTAGCTTTAGAAGGAAATATTTCATTTGATTCAACATAAAAATTTATTACAAATAAACATTTAGAATAACATAAAAGAAGAAACATCAGAATTTTTTGTTTGTACAATGAATGTCATTGGTAACCAAAACTGCTTTGCTACCAACAGTCTTCAAAATACCTTCTTTTATGTTCTACAAAAGAAAGTTTTGAAACAACATGAGGGTGAGTAAATGTTGACAGAAATGTTGACTAAATCTGCCAGCAGGTGGCGGTAAATGTCTTTATGAGTCATTCATTCATTTGATTCGTTCAAATGGCTGATTTATTCAGGAATTAAGTAAATGGCTCTTTTTTATGAATGGGCCTTTATGAATTTGTTCAAAACGCAAATTCATTCAGAAACCGTCATGTTGCTCAGAGACATGCAACAATTCTGCTATGGTTTCAAAGGTAATATGTTAAGTTAATGCGTTAAACTGACAACCCTTATAATAATAGTAATATTTTTATTTGATTTATTTATTTACTTTTAATAAATTTTATTTTACATATTTTATATAATATATATATATATATATATATATATATATATATATATATATATATATATATATATAAATGCAGCTTTGGTAACCAATATATATACCTTTATTTAAAGTTTTGCGGTCATGTTTAAACAAATGCAGTAGAGTCAGCATCTGTCTGACAAATAATGTTTACCAGAAATAGATCACCGCCTTCATAATACATCAAATAAACAATAGCGTCATTCGACTATGACTGTACAAGAAATACAAGAGGACAGCGTACCTGGAAAATACATTTACAACTGTCCTTTTGAGCTGAAGTCTCCCGAGCATCGAGGAGTTTGCAAAACAAATTAAATGTGACTGGTTGATGGATGTGTTCATTTTTGATGGTCCCCTGAAAAGACAGGAGACTTACCGGGGATCATAATGTGGTGTAATGCAGACGTTTAAAAATAGACATGGCTTGATGCATGGAGGCGGGGAGGGGCCGCGCTACGAGATCTGAGGCCGGAGAAAAGGAGGAGAAGAAGGAAGAGTTATTAGGCCAACACAAAACTGATTGTCTATTCCTGCTGCAGAGCGGAGCACATAGCAGCCATGCAGTCTGAGGAAGCATGAACTGAATGGCAAGTGG